>PVIH01000323.1:103578-388019 GCA_004025045.1 Sigmodon hispidus
CTCCCCATCCCCTCCCTGGGCAGGGAGCAGACAGTCCTATGGTCCCCCTGACCCAATAATGCTTAGATCAGTCTCCAATTCTGGCCAAATCCAGTTCTTTCCCCCCTCCCTCAAGAGTGAGTCAGGTGTTCCTCTAGGTGGAGTGGGATCCAAAGGGTCAGTCCAGGGTGTTTCTGATCCCAAGCTGTTCCGTGGTTGATACTATGCCTAGAGAATGGATTGTAGTAAATGTTGATTGGCTTTGGCAAGGAATGGAGGCAGCTCATGGTCTCCTGGTGCAAGGGATAATTCCTTAGCAACAAAGGGGGCTATGGAGGAAATTTTCCCTAACACAGAAGGCTTAAAATTCGTGGTGGTGGTTTTCTGTGGAAAACAGTGAGGGCAAGCCTAGAGCAAGTCAGAAACACCATGCCTGACATACTACAACCTCCGAAACAGAGACTTTTTCTCTTATGACAGACAGGAAGCTGCCCAGGAAGAGTCCACACCAGATCAGGCACCTCTAACACCCACCAGATCCAGCCACTAAATCCCCAGCCAAGGCTGAGCCTGTTGGGGTGGCCATGAGCCAGGTGAGATGGGGAGGGTAAGGAGAAAGAAGAGTGTGTAATTGAGTTGGAAATTTATTTTATTTTATAGAATAAAAATAATCAAGTTTTCAAAAGCAACTGAGAATATATTAAGCCAAAAATGACTGGGAAGTTAAGACCAAGATTTCATTTTCCAAAAGAATTGTCAATATCACATAAATGGAATGAGCTGTAATGAAAACACCCCATAAGCAGGCTGGCTCAGTGTCAGGGAGAATTGGAAAAGGCGTTTCGGTTACTTATGTTACAGCTTAGGAAGGGCATCAATAGGGACTTGTTTCATCTCCACAACAGTGCATAGCTATGAGAATTTGCTTTAAAAAGAATGTGTTAGTTGTATTATGAAGTTTCTGGCCTGTCTGGCCCATGATCCAGACTCATACTCCCACAGAAACACATGCAAGCTTATATTAATTACATTCTGCTTGGCCTGTGGCTCAGGCATATTGCTATCAAGCTCTTGCACCTTAATACAACCCATTTCCATTCATTTGTCTTGACATGTGGCCTGTGGCTCACCTGTGTTATTTTACATTTTGATTCTTGGGCAGCTAGATGGCATCTCTGTCTGACTCTGCCCCCCTTCCCCTTTATCTATGCTTAGATTTCCTGCCTACTTCTAAGATGCCCTGCCATAGATTGGAACAGTTCCTTTATTTACCAATGATATTCACAACATACAGAGAGACATCTCACATCAATTAGTCAAAATTTACACTTAACGACACCATAGGTGGTTCAAAATGGCTTTGGAATGGATTCTTGGGATGACTTTCCATTGGTAGACACATCAGTTTTATCTACTAAAGCCTCAGTGTCTTCATCTAATAATGCGGATATATTTACACTTAGTTCAGACATAAATATCAATTGATATTTTTATTAGAACTACCTAATCTGTAACAAGTACTCCACAAACATAATCAGTGTGGATATAGAGGGAAGATTCTTTGCCTTTCTATGGATTTTTGATGATAGTTTTGGTCAGGGGTAAAATTAGTTCAAGCTCACTTCTCTGTTTTGCTCTGGTCAGAGGTACTAAGACCAAGATGGCTGATGCTTAGGATAACACCATATAGCTGTACTGTGGGTCAAAGTCTTGCTGACATACTTAGAAAAAATACAATATTTGATGTTTTTGTTAGCAGACTGACATTTTTAATGGGAGATCATTATCTAAACTAAGCCTTGTTTGTTTACAGTTTGGGATGAAGATGAAAAGGCACACATTGCTTGCTCACCCTCAGAGTGCCAAAGACGTTCTTTGTTTGAATAGCTTTTCTTCCTTTCTTGTGTTTGATGTATACTCCATTTTGTATTCGTTTGTTTTTATGTTGACTGTAGCTTGGAGTGATGGGGGAAGGTGCAGGTGAAAGCTAGGGAACTTTGACTCTCTTTCCCATTCCACTTTAGTTTTTGAAATAGGGTCTGTGGTGGTTAGAATGAAAATGCCCCAATAGACTTGTATATTTGAATGCTTGGTTCCTAGTTGGTGGCACTACATAGAAAGAATTAGGAGGTGTGGCCTTACTGGAGGAATTATGTCATGGGAGTGGGGCATGCTTTGAGTTTTCAAAAGCTCTAAGCCAGGCCTATTGTAATCTCTGGTTCCTGCTTACTGTTTGAGATGTGATTTCTCAACTGCTATTCCAGCTGCTGCCATCTACTACCTTTACTCTTCTATGATGGACTCTAACCCTCTGGAACCATAAGCTTCAAATAAATTCTCCTTCCACAAATTACCTTGGTCATGATGTTTTAATCACAGCAACAGAAGAGTTCAGGACCTCTCACTGAATCTGGAGTTTTGTCAAGGGTGACTGACCTGCAGTTTCCATGGTCTTCATTCTTAGCTACCCAGGGCTGGGTTATAGACACACATGAGAATGCCCATCTTTTATGTAGTTCTGAGGATTTGAACCCAGATTCACTGTCTTGTAGAACAAGGGCTTTTAACCCTGAGCTATCTCCCGAGCCTCAGTCTATTTTAATTTAGTTCTGTATACTTGGAATTCTGCCAAGATTGGGAAGACTGAAATTTATTTAAGCTCTAAATATTTCTTTCTAAAGTTCTAGCTTTCCCCTAAGTCAGTATTTTAGGTTTTTTGTTTGTTTGTTTTCTTTTTTCCTCTTCTTCCTAATGGTCCAGCAACCTGACCATTAGGAGTTCTTAAAGGACCCAGGAGTTCTTAACTGTCCTCCAGCCAGACTATGGACACTGTACATAAGAATGTTTAGATACATAAATATCTTCAACTCTCCAAATGTAGGAAAAACAATGTAATATGGAATGGTTTGAAAAGATTTTCAAGGGTTTCTGAATGAAGAGTTTATATGACCGTCAGATGATCTCTTGTAAAAAGTACCTCTCTTCCTCCAGCTCAACTTTACTCTCTCCTAAAGTCAATTAGATACAGTGTAAAAACTGACATTCTCCACTTTAAATCAATAATAAAGCAACCTCCCTAGGACCCAGTCTAAGGTTTTCCTGGGTGTTTCTCAGTGGTGCTGTACACAATAGTGAGATTTTAGGAAAGAATATGCCAAAACAAGAAATTCCTCCACATGACAGTCTCAAAAGACTTATACTAAAATAACAGTTTGTTTTCTGAAGGTCTGTCTCTATCATTTCCAGTGTTATCTCATCATTGTCATAAACAACAACACACACACAGAGACACAAGCATGTACATGCATGCACACATGTTCTTTTGCCTTCAAGAAAACTTTGTTTAGTAAATATGCACAGGTACCATTTATAAAACAAAAACATCATTGGAAATGAAATATAAATAAATGTTCTGACAAAGAGAAGTAGGAAAAGACAAAAGAATGAGTATTTTACAAGAAGCATGATACAAAGAGCTGAAGGAAGTGAATGCTAAGTTGAAGTTCACCCCAGGAGCCAATCTATTCCATTAATTGCTTTTAATTCTTTTTGTGCCGTATAAGCTGATTATACAATCTCTCAGGATCCCATTATGTCATTTATGCTTGGAAGTCCCTTCACCTGAATTTCAAACAAAAATTGTACTTTACTATAATTCTAAAATGCTGAAATTTCATTTTCAATCAATTCTATTCATTTTCTTTATGGCAGGTTAATTACACAAAATTGATATACTCAGATGATGTTGGTCATCTTGGATAAGATGCTCCATAACAAGTTTGTTTCTGAATTATCCTAAAGTACGCACATACTCATTCTGGTATAACACAGTGAGTTCCAATGGCTGAGAAAACTTAGTCTACCTTCAAAAATCAAAGCAGGCCCAGCAAAATGGCTCAGTGGAGAAAACTGCTTTCTGTGCATCCCTGATGATGAGTTTGATCTTCAGAACCCACAGTAAGTTGGGTGGCTTTCACCTATAATCCACTTGTAAGTATTCCTGGCACTCCACATGGTTGAGCCAACATGGCTGCAGTGGGATGCACCTCATATGGAGGCGCACCCCTGGGCATGGCTATGTAAACCCATGTACACCCCTTCTCTTTAAAAGAGACGCCATGCTATGGTCTCTCTCCCCTCCTGTCCTGCTTCTCTGTTTCTGTACCTGCCTGGGAACTCTCTTAAATAAACCCTTGTGTGGCCTTGGTAGCATGAGTGTGTGTGTGTGTGTGTCTCTTCTCATACAGGAAACCAACACCAGTCAGTACTCCTATAGCAGGATGGGAGGTTGAGGCAGGGGAATCACCAGGAAGCTAACAGGCTAGCTACCTTGGAGTGACCACAGAGTAAGAAACAAGAGAGACCCTGTCTCAACAAGGTAAAGGGAGAAAACAACCCCACAAAGAGTTCTCTGGCTTCCATGCACACATTTTGGCATGTGTGTGCCTTTCCGTGGATGCATAGATACAAACACACACACACACAGACACATGCACACGAAATAATAATAATAATGGAGGTGATGATGATGATAACTTTAAACATTAAGGAAAAACAATCAGAATACATCTGACTAGAGAGGCTAACTTCATGAGCCAGCTCCTGTAAGTTGCATGCTAAAATCACCACACATGATAGATGAGTTTAACCTCCCAGGCATCTGTTACTACTTTCTGCAGAGGTAGGCCCCAAATTCTGGTTGAAAAGTTATCCTGTCTTCACTATGTGCCTACTTGAATGAGTTCATTTTCTAGTACCGTATAATAAAACAGGAACCGGGGCTAGATGCACTGAAGCTTTACATCCCAACATAGTGTGGTTGTAAAAGAACAGGGCTTTGGAGAGCTTGCATGTGACCTTTTACCTACCATACTGAATACTGAAGAGTCTAGAAGAGGTCTATCAATGCATGGAGAAGATTCAAAGAAGATCCAGAGATAGAGAGGGGAGATATATGAAAGGGTTTGAGATCTTGGCTATCAACCATGGACTCTAGATTAAGTTAAACTTCAATTTGGCCTTGAATGGATGTTGCTCTCTGTACTAGTAATAGAAAGAATATTAATCAATGTGCCTAATTTTATAAAGAAAATGGAAAGACAAGAGATTTCTGGACTTGCCCAGGGACATTCAGGAAGTAGTAGACATAGATTTTGTTGAAGTCTCTCTCTCAGAATACCTTATTCTTTCAAGTACGACAGAAGGCTGGAGCCAGTGGTTTCCTTTCGACAGCTGTGACAATGTGAAGTGTCAGCTTGAGTGGAGTATTGTGTCTGATTAGTTGATCTAACTAGTCAAGATGCTGCTATGAAGATCTTTGTGGCTATGATTAACATACACATCTACAATCAATTGGCTACAAATAAAATAAATTGCCCATATTGTGTGTGATCCTCATCCCATTGTCTAAAGGCTGTTTTAAAAGCAAAAGAGTAGGATTTTCTTAGAAAAGAGAGAATATTGCTGAAGACCTTGACAGGGAAATCTTGCTGAAGTTTTCAGTAACATGCCTTTCATGTTATAGACTTTTCAGCCTGAAGCAGGTAAATTAATTCCTTCAAGTTTCCATCTCCCCAAACAAGTTTACTTCTCAGTCTGTCTCCATGTTCATAGCCTCCACCCCTCAGCTTGTATATAATAGGTCTATTTTGTACTTTATATATGTATATTTGATTTGACATAAACATAAAATGTCAGTCTTTTCTTTATTCTCTCTCCCATTATGTGTATAATCAATACTGCTATCTGAATGACAGAGACCTAGAAATCATAGAGAATTCAGAAAAGGCCGGAATGGGATTGATTTCTTTCCTTCCTCAATAGATCATTTCCTAGAAAGTAGAAGAAATACAAAGCTCAAGATAAACCCTAGGAAGATGCTTTTTCTGTCAAAAGTTTCCTCAGAAGTTTTGTTTGCTTTACTTGAATAAAAGAGTTAATGAATACTTAAAAAGAGTTCATGTCACAATGTCCCTGTGCATAAGTTTTAAAAGCCACCCTACTTTGATAATAGTAGGAAACTACATTTATTTGGAAAGGCATGAGACTTTATTTTCTATTCCCGTGGCATCTGATTATGATTCAATGCAGGGGTCACGTCCGGAAAGAGGACTGACCTGCTCAATTTTGCCTCTCACTTGCCATCTCCTGTCATTCTTTCCTGAATTCACAGAATGCACTCCAAAGATGAAGCATTGTTCAGTGCTGTGTGGAGAACAGCTGAATGATCAGTTTGGATTCCCACTGCAACTCTGCTGACATTTGCTAAAATGCCCAGACCCAATGGGATAAATACTTCACAGTTGGCTGAACTCTGAGGAAAGGAGTTTGACAGACTGGATAAGGGGGGAGGCCCGTATACCCCTCAGCTTTCAAAGGCTGTAAGAACTTGTCAACTCTATCTTCATTCCCAAATAATCCTGAAATTCCACCCCCCACCCTCTCATCCCTGGCAGAGTTTCATTTTCAGGCACAGCTCCACTTAACTTCCAAGGTACTGATATTATGGGCATGAGATAAGTCAGATGATTTGCAGCTAAAACTATAAAAGATGTTTCAGAGAGACAATGGGAGAATGGAGGTTTGGTAGGTTGGAGAATTCTTTTTCTTTCAGTGAGCTATAAAATCTGAAGTAGGGGCACAATAGCTTAATGAGTTTCTGTCTCTGTACTGTGACAAATCTACAATTTGGCCATTGTGAAAGCAATGATATGTTTCGTTAATTTCATATGTTCATTTAATAGTGTGTTTGGAAGGAAGGCATTTTTGCTTTAGAAATTAGAGCAAGGGAAAGCTGATAAAAAGCTTCAAGTTGGTGGTGAGAACTTCCTGGAATATGTTAATAACATTCAAGTGCCTTTTCAAACATGAAGACAAGTCTCAAAGCCGTGTTTTATCCTCCCAGTCATAATCATAGTAATAGAAGAGGAGAAATCTTCACTTCTCACTCTACCCACAATCTGCACTTTCCAACAACACGCGTGTGCACGCACACATGCACACACACACACACACACACACACACACACACTCTTACTTTTTCAGGGTTCTTTTTTAAAGTTATTTTATCTGTATTATTTTATGTGTATGAGTATTCTGCTTGCATATGTCTGTGAACTATAATCATGCAGTGGCCATTGAGGTCAAAAGAAGATATTGAATCCCCTGGAATTGAAGTTATAGACCATTGTAAGCTGCCATGTGGGTGCTGGGTATTGAATCTTTGAACTTCTAAAAGAACAGCAAGTGTTCTTAACCACTGAGCCATCTCTCCAGCCCCTACACTATGCTTTTCATTACTACAGTTGCATGTGGATCCTTTGACCCCCATCATGGCATATTCTGTAGGCTGTGATATCCTCTGTGCTATTTCTAAATCCCCTGTGAGGATGTCTCTTCAGAATGAAGCCATAGACTTCTTGTACTCTCATCTGCTCTTACAGCCATCTTCATTTGGGACTTCCTTAGGTTTTAGTAGAAGCTGGTCCCACGCAAGGGCTTAAGTACAACTCACATATTTTCTTGTGACAGGATCAAAGAAGCATGGGATGTCAGCACTCACCACTTTTTACTCAGCCGGAGCTTCCAGAAATAATCTTCAGTGGCAAAGCACCATGCATGAGTCTAGGAAGAGCTGAAGGGCGTGGTTATTGCAAATATGGCTGCCAAAGGTGCCACAGCATCTTTGTCCTCTCAGACATTCCTTCCTTCGACAAAATTTGTACCTCAGGTGTTAAGTGACATTGTCTGCAGTCTACACACAGCAGATTTGTCGAGCCACTCACTAAATGTATCCATCCATCATATTTCTCCTTTGCATGCTGAAATTTGATGATGATGGTCTTACTTGGCTCTGTAGAAAACTTCCTGGGCTAGTTCTATAATTCTGTCATGGAGGAGTCTGCAAATCCAGTTTGAAATTTGATGGGAATAGATGTGTTTTCTGAAAAAAGAAAAAGTGAGGTGAGGTGTATTGAGAGAACTTTATACTGCAGAGAAAGTTTGCAAGCCAGATATGACGGTATAAACCTGTAATCCCAGAATTTGAGAAGTTGAGTAAGGAAGATCTCAAGTTTGGGCTGCATAGTGAGACATGTTTCAGAAAAGGAGGAAAAAGAGAAGGTAGAAAGGAGAGAATGAGGGAGGGTGGGAGAGAGATTCATACATCCGCAACAACAGCTCTAAGATAAATCTCAAGGGCCACTGCAGTTGCCTGGAGTAAGGAGGCTGGGTTTAGACTGCCGCCTGTTGTTTTGGAAGATTCCCTCACACAAGTCTGAGGAAGAAGGGGGAAGGCTGGTATACCCCTCAGCTTTCAAAGGCTGTAAGAACTTGTCAACTCTATCTTCATTCCCAAATAATTCTTATTTGCCATTGATAAAGATGAGGACTTAGGCATCTACAGCAGCTTTTAAAGTTGGCGGGAAATACTTTGTGATTTTCATTCTCTGCTTGGATCTCTGTTTATTCACTACCGTGAAACTTCTAGCCTGGCCCAGAGGAAATATTGTCTGTATGAACATATTTCTCATTCATCTTATCATGGAGGAGTGAGGGTATTGATGCCTGAATACCAAAAAGAGCTGAGAGGCCTGGGAATATACATAACTGTAAAAACAAACAACTGAACCTCATTTGTTAGCAAGGTTCTTAAGGTCTTACCCTGCAATTTGGAATGGACTGTGTGAGACATTCTTGCCCCTCATGCTCACGGGCACAGAGTGAAAGCTGTTATTCCTCACCAAACACCTGCATTTGCAGGTATAATTTTCTTGTTCAGAGAATGAGGTAAGTTTTCTTACCCTTGAGACACAATGACTATACCAGACTCCTACAGAACTCTTCCACATAGTGCAGTGGGCTAGCCTGTAGTCATAGAAACAATTACTTAAATGGGAACTATGTAGTCTGGCATATGTGTACATGTGTGTACCTTCTGTGTAAGCTTATGCATACATGTGTGCATAAATGAAAGAGTGATTAAGAATTTCCCAGAATGCCAGAAATGAAGAACAGTTGTTTGGCTCAGATATGAAAAGAATATAAATTGGCTTGAAGTTTCTTCTAGTACAAAAAGAAGGAACGTTGAAGTTTCTCACTTATATTTAACTTTCTTTTAGATTTATTCACCATCATTCCTCAGGTTTCTGGAGCTTGACCTCAAGCTGACCTTTATATAGTCATGAAGGCAAACAGAGGCCTGAAACTCTATCTGTGTGTTCTTTTGTCTTGGGGACTGTAAATCGGGGCATTAGGTGAATAACACAGCTTGGCTTTGTGTCATGAAAAGTAATTTGGGTTGTGGTAAGGGCAGGATTTATGAAGCTGTCTGGCCAGGCTTGGGCAGAATGCCAGCTTACCCCTGCTTTGCAGTCAGGGCCCTGGGAAGTTGGTACACTGCTGAAGTAGCTAAATTCCTTTCACTGGATAGAGGCACTTCTGAAACCATCAGACCCACAAACAGGTAGAAGTGGAAGGTGCAGCAGTGGGTGCTGTGTGTGTGTGTGTATGTGTGTGTGTGTGTGTATGTATCTCTGTGTGTGTGTGTGTATGTATCTGTGTGTGTGTATGTATCTGTGTGTGTGTATGTATCTGTGTGTGTATGTATCTGTGTGTATGTATCTGTGTGTGTGTATGTATCTGTGTGTGTATGTATCTCTGTGTGTGTATGTATCTGTGTGTGTGTATGTATCTGTGTGTGTATGTATCTGTGTGTGTATGTTTCTGTGTGTGTATGTATCTGTGTGTGTATGTATCTGTGTGTGTGTGTATGTATCTGTGTGTGTGTATGTATCTGTGTGTGTGTATGTATCTGTGTGTGTGTATGTATCTGTGTGTGTGTATGTATCTCTGTGAATGTGCCTCACTGCACAGAAAAGCTACTCTTTAGGAAACAAATTCAGTGCTAGACTTCTCCTTGTTAAATTTTGAGCAAAACTCACTTTAAAAAAGTGAACCTGGGGACCATGAGACAGCTCAGTGTGTAATCCCTCCTGCCTGTAGTCATGGTGACCCATCTTTAATCACTTGGACCCACATGGTGGAATAAAAGAACTAATTTATGCAAGTTGCCCTTTGACCTGCACATATGTGACATGGCATATAGCCACACACACACACACACAAATGAATAAAACTATGATATGCTTTTAAGTGTATCTTTATTTATAAAGCATTGTAACTAAGTTTTTTTTTCATGGTTTAATTTTCAAAGTTTTTGATTTTTTTCCCAGAAAGAATGAGCTATGTTATAATAAGGTTGGTACCTAATTTGTTATCCAGAGACCCCTGTCAAGTTGAAAAGATTTGGGTTGGGACAACTGAGAGTGTTGTCTGAGGCAAATTGGAATAGATGGTAACTCTTATTGTGGACAATTTACAGAAACATACAATGAACCAGCTAAATGACTGTCCTGTTACAAGGCTGCTTCCCTAAGAAATGACAGAAAGGGTGCTGTCCTTTTGATCATGCTGGACAACCTCCATGAAGCCCAACTGTCACCATGCCAGAGCACAGTGCACAGTGTCCAAAATAAAGTCATCTGACTCCTTTATTCACAGCCCTGTCTCCGTCTGAGAAAAAAGAGCAGAAACACAGCAAACCTTCCTTTCCTCCAGAATACTTCTTTGATAGTACATAGAGCCTCATCAGCAGCAACTCAGCCTCTGGACAATTAGGATTGAAGACAAGGCAGACTGCAGCCATTTTCCTCTTCATGCTAATAAACTTTGATATAGACACTTCCTCCTGTAGCAACTCGGTGTCATTTTTCAACTTTCTTGCTACTTGTCCATACTGGTGATGCTACAGTACCCCCTTCACTGTGGATACTACCAAAACAAGTTACAGAAATCTGGACATCAGAAAACCATAGGAATTTTTTTTTTTTTCTGATAGGAGGATCAGAGGCTGGAAATCTGAAATTAAGGTGTCAACAAGGCTTTGGTTTCTCTAAAGGCTAAAAGGAAAAAGCCTTCCTTATCTCTGACAATTTACAGTGTCCCCAAATGTACTTAGAATTCTGACAACATAAGTCACTTCCCAGGGTCTTTTTTCTAGGTCTTAACATCATCTTCTCTTTTATAAGGATGTGGGCCATTAGTCTTGAAGCCTACCCTAAAATCTAGGATGCTCTCGTCTTGTGCTTATCAACTGAGTATATCTTCAAAGATCTTCCAAATAAAATCTGAGGGGACACTGGTCACTTCCTAACAGTTGGGAAGCTACGACATCTGTCCTCCTATAAAGAGGCGATTTTATTTCTGCTGTTTATATTCACATCCAGGTGATAGTTGACATGTGCCTCCCTTTTCTATTTTTCTCTTCAGCACTATGTTTGCTTCCTTCCCCTCAGCAAATAAACCCACTAAATCTTTCAGCATGGTCTTGTGGATGATTTTCAATTTCTCTATGTAACCCATCGTCCTAGGTTTCTGAATTTGTACACACATACAAATAAATCAATCCAGATGCCATTTGCAGAAACATTATGATTTCTACCAAAAGATAAGGTGCCAGAGATTACCCCCTACCCACATACATACACAAACAGAACCAGGACCCAGCCTTATTAAAGGCTTACCCGAAAGATAAATAAGCTAGATATAGAGAGAAGATAGTTGAGTCAGAATTTTAAGTATGTAGCCATAATAATAATTAAAATATCTTCTGTTTCTAGAAGAACAAGACCCAAAGACTTTAAAAAAAAAAGATTGAGTCATTGGCTACAGTAATAAAGAAGCCCAATTTTAGGCTCAATAATGGATGGATGTTGCTTTTTAAAGGTGCTACCAGAAATATGAATTCCTGGGGCTGGAGACATGGCTCAGTAGTCAAGCTTGCTGTTTCAACAGAAGCTCAGGAAACTGACGACTGCCTATAACATCAGCACTAGGCATCAAAAACTTTCTTTTGGTCTCTGAAAGAACCCACATTCATGTGTACATAATACACCCCCACACACCAACATACATAAACACACACACTATTAAAAATAAAATAAAATCTTAAAAAAATATGACTTTCATTTTTTTGCCTTGAGCTTCCCTTGTTGTGACTTAACTTTCTGAGAGTGGCCATGGGTGATTCCAGACTTGCACCCTTTCATCTTAGATGGCCCACAGCAAGCACATGCCTGTTTCCCTGCAGTTATGGAGTTCTGCAGTTCTGAGTATGTATGCTGGTGCTAAACTTTTGGCAGGGTATATAATTCTTTCAGAACATAGGGCTCCATCATCTACCCAGCTTCCAGTCATGGGGTGGAATCAGCAACAGCAACCAAATTATGTAGACGGAGAGTAAAAGAGAGGTTTATTCTCGTTGGAAATCCTTAGTGATGTTAGATAAGAAAGAAGAATGAATAAGCTCAAACGCATGCCAAGCATTCATTCCACTTTCTGGATCCAAGCAGGAGCCTTTTTAGACAGCTGATAGTGCCACATCCTTCTGCTAAGACTTTACAGAAATACAAAATGTTTGCTTTGGGTCCACATGCATTATAATCATGTCTTTCTTTTACACATACCACATTACCCTTTGTTTTTACACAACTGGACCGTCAGCCCTACATAGCAAACAGCCACAGGCTGTGTAGCTTAAACAGCATTGGCAGCTAGAAGTGCTGTTTCTGGTGAGTTTCTTCCTCCGTCTTCTTGTGTCCCAGTGTGGCATTTACTCTGCGATCCTAAAAAGATAGAGAGATGGTGAAGAAGAGATGCTACAGCGCACAGAAGAAGGAGCGGGGCACTGACAGAGAAGGAAGAGCTTTGCTTCTCTTTCTAGTCTTCTAAGGACACCAACCACACTGGATCGGGCCTCACCCTTCTGACCTCTTCAAATGCTGATTGCCTGCTTAAAGTCTCTACAGCTCAGTCCCATTGGTTAACGAGACTTCAACATATAAATTTGTTCAGTACATGATTCTGTTCATAACAAAGGCGTCACGAGGTTCCCTCTTTTCCTTCCCATTTCGGTTATTTTCCACATACAGGGAGAGCTGCAGCCTGACACTGATTAACTCTGGCATGCGGTGCCGCTTCAGATATTTTTTCAATCACAAGATCTAAAATGTTTTCCAGTTTCCAATCCATGAGCTCTCAGAGGTCATATCCTGATCCCAAACACAGCCAGAATCCTATTAGTCTTCCCCTACCAATTAACCCTACAATTTTTTCCATTTAATTGCCAGGTGTTTTTTCCTTAGGTCAGCAGGCCAGCATCGAGACTGCTGCCCCCAAAGAATATTTTCAGCCGCAAATGACATGCACACACATACACTCACGCAAATATTTTATGGTACTCTGCATAATTATATCCTTAAGCACATACTGATGTTAGAGCTAGGCACGATTTATGGATACAGTCTCTATCACAATGCTTTGTTATTGGAATTCCTTTCTCCCATAAGCCAACATCAATATAGAAAAGACCAGCTAAACACATGTGATTCCTATTAAGTGTAACACGAAATATGACCCTTAAAAAGCAAATTGGTTACTAATTCCCAGAGCCGAGCTTGTTCAAATCCCATTTAAAGTAAGTTACTTGTTCAAAGGATACATTTAGAAGTCACAATCTAAGGTTAACATTAAAATACAGCTTACACTGCTGTGTTCCCCACACAATCCTTTCTGACTCTTCCTCAGCATCCAGTGTCAACTTCTTCTATAATTTGTGATGTCGTCATTAGTTGGAGTCCACATGCACCAGCATGTCAGTACTGCAAACTGCTGCACCTGCTGTTTTGCCAATTTGACTTTCAAATCATCCTGCAGAATTAATTTGCTGAGTATCAAAGTATCTCATTGTTCCTATGGTGCAATTAGAAGAGCGTTTTCAAGGAAGAATGAATAGTGTGGATGTCACAGTCACATCTACAAAGCTCTCATTTAGAAAAAAAAAAAGCAATAGTCGACTTACCAACTTCTTCCAGCTGGCTTAGCTTTCCATGGTGCTGGCATACCTTGGTGTGTCATTCTTGGCATTATTTCCTCTTCGGAACCTTGATAACATCAACACCTCCATGACTGCAAAAATTCAAACTTGGGTTAAGTGTGCCTTTCTATTTGGGCTCAAAAGTTAGTCTCGCAGGCATTCCTGGGAGAGAACACACACACACACACACAAAAATGTGCTTGGTGGGCCACAAAATAAAGCCCTGAAGATTGTATTCGTGTATTGCCATGAAATGGTGAAATGTATACTGGGATGGTGTCTAAGTAAAGTGCAATTAAAAGCTGAACTTAATTAAGCCTAGTTTTTAAACATTTTTACTCAACACTACAGAAAACAACATAAATTTAGATGAACTACATGCTCTGGAATTAGATTTCTGTATTATTCGGGAGCATTAACAACACTGAGAAGTAATTATTGTAGCCTTGCATCATGGGGACATTTCCTCATTTGCCCCCCCTACCCAACCCAAAATGAAGAAGATAACATTTTGAATGTAATACTTGACAGCTTCTATTATGGTTTCTGTCACCTTTTCATATATTTCCTAACTGTGCATACTCCAGAAAAGGGCAAGGAATTCATCAGGTTGCCAAAAGAGTTGGGATACACAGCATACAGAAAGTACTTCAGCTATGTTATTTGCTCAATTTCTGTGGGGAGTTGTGTGATAGCAGCCTCAAATTTAATATGCCTGGCTCTCTTCCACCTGGACTCAGTTCAAACTCATTGCCCGCAGCTCCCTGCTTCCAGAGTGGGAAATCAGTCATTATATTAAGAACGGATGGCAAGTGATTCTGATCCACATTTTTCAGCTGGTATGTTTTTTAACCTGGAGCCATACCAAATTGGAAAATTCTGCAATTCTGCAAGCTGGGCATTAAGAACTGTACTGCAGTCTAAATCCATTTCTGGTTTAAGGAAGTTGACAAGATGATTTTCTTAGAATTTTCTTGGCTACTGTGCCTCTGACAGACATCTCCAAGTCGACCACATCATCACCTCCCTTTGGATGCCTTTTCTGTTTCCCAGGGTGTGGGAAGATGATGTCAGTTCAGTTGAACTGTCAGGATCTATGTAAATATTGACCTGAATTCTTGCTATGGACATATGTAAATGGAAAGACTATATTCAGTAAAGTAAAAATCTCCAAGATTTTTTTTCTTTTAAGGAATGCAATGAAAAATGGGCAAATGAAAAGCAACTGCTAGTGGAGAATATGCCAGCTAGCTTGACTATGTAAGAACACTGTCAATCAAGACAGCAGCAGGAGAGTTACAATGAGTTCTAAATGAGAACACACTTGCTATGTATGACATCGACTACTAACATCCAGTGCTGGTGAGGGTCTGGGCTTGGTCTTTGCTGATTGTCCAAAGAATTTCTACAACTTTAGAAAAGGAATCTACCTATAGAAATTAAAAAGAAGAGGGATTACACCCTATGGGTTTAAAATTTAATTTTAAGACACATTTTTAAAAAGCACATGAATATGAAAAATTAAATATATAAACATCTTTATCATTTGGATTGTTTTGAATCATTTTATTACCTATAAAAGTCTATCAGTAGAAAAATATTGCTATTTATTGTAATAGAGTGCTTAGTATGCAAAAAATTTGGAATGATCTCTATTTATCTAATATCAGCTTCCTCTAGTATTTGTTTAGAAAAGCTAATATAATAAGAAGAAGAAGCAAAGGGAAGGATTATGTGCAATGTAACCTCTTTTCAAAATAAATTTAGATTATATGTTCTTTGTATGTTGACATGGTGCTTTATATATATATATATATATATGCATGAAAGGGACAAGATAAGAGGGGCATGTGATGAATAGCAGTGATATTTACATCTACAACTTTGTATTTGAACTTTTTGTTTGTTTGTTTGTTTTTTGAGAAACCTCTGTGCAGCTTTGGAGCCTGTCCTGGAACTTGCTCTGTAGACCAGGCTGGCCTTAAATTCACAAAGATTCACCTGCCTCTGCCTCCTAAATGCTGGGATTAAAGACATACATCAGCACCACCCAGCTTGTAGATGGGCATGCATTAGCTTTGTAATAAAAGGTATTGTATGTGTACAGGTATATATGCATTTGTATGTAGAGATACTTTATATAAACATATTCATATAATATCTAACATTGTCCACCCATTCAAAGTGATACCTTTAAAACTCGTTTTATTTTTAAATTGTATTTTAAATTATTTTACTAACTAATGTAATCCCAAAACTAGGAGGAAAAAGATCACTGACCCAAATTATCTTGACAAAATTAGTTAAAACAAGCAATTAATAAAAATAAATTTTTTAAAATTTGTGAACATGGGGTACATCCCTCTAAGGAAGAATTTCAGAGGTTAGCATTGGATGTGAGAAAGACAAGGTTTTTATAGCTTAGGGGTAGGGGATTTTCAAATGAGAAATTTGGCAGGCAAAATAATCAGGGTTTCCAGGAAGAACATAAGCATAGCAAGTTAGTCATAGTGACCTTTAAAAAAAAAAGACATGATTTCAAGGTGGTCATAACAAGGTAGTCATAACAACAGATAGTCATAATAACCTAATTTGAAACAAAGGTAGGAATACAAGATGGTCATTACAACTTTTAAAAACAAAGACATGATTGCCTTTTTCTAGAAAAAATAATATAGAACCATTTGTAGTGAAGGTTACAGGTTGGAGCAGAGACCAATAATTGAACTGGGAATCCTAATCAGTCTTTTAATTAAAAACCCAGATGCAGATATTGGGGAAAAAATAAAAGATCTGAGAGGCAGGGGAGTAAGCCACAGCCACTTCTCACCTAGCCAACTCCACAAATCCTTGGATTGAGTAGGAAAGTGAAGAGAACTGCAAGGGGAGAACTCTTGTCTCTTCCTGCCTTGTATTCCTTTCTCTACCCAGTCATATCACTTCCTGTCTCAAACATCCTAGGCCTACGATGAAAGTGTGCTTCCCAAGTACTGGGAGCAAAAGCATGGGACCCTAAGTGCTGTGATTGAAGGTGTGTGCCACCATCACCTAGCCCTGTTTCTTTTTTGGACTGGTTTAATCTCATATAGTCCCTTGAAGCCACAGAGATCCAGAGAGATCTCTGCCTTTGCCTCCCGAGTACTAGGATTAAAGGTGTGTGACACCACTGCTTGACCTCTATGGCTAACACTTTGGCTGATTCTGTGCTCTGATTTTTAGGCAAGCTTTATTTGATACACAATATATCACCATAACCAATCCTTGAGAAACAGAAAGGAATGAACTTAGTTTGTTTCCACTACAAGATGTCTGTCTTAGATAGGCTTTAATTGCTGCAAAAAGATACTATGACCACAGAAATATTATAAATGAAAAACATTTAGTTGGAGTGGCTCCTTTACAATTCAGAGATCAATCCATTATCATTATGGTGGAACATGGCAGCATGTAGGCAAACATGGTGCTAGAGAAGTAACCTAGAGTCTTACAACTTGCAGGCAACAGGAAGTGGTCTAAGACACTGGACAGTAACTTGAGCATATCTGAGACCTCAAAGCCCACTCCCACAGTGACACGCTTTCTCCAAAAAGACCACACCTACTCTTACCCGCTCACACCCACTAATAGTTGCTACTCCTTTCAGGGATCATTTTCTTTCAAACCACCACAATGGCTTTTAAGCCTAAGATGGAGGTAGGCTGGCTCACCACTAATAGTTTTCCATAGGTATTTTTTTTAATACAATCATAGTTTTGGTTAATCTATCTACTACCCACCCTTTCTCTCATCTCTACTTAATCCTTTAACCCCTGGAATTTTTCACTTTTTAAATTTAGTGTAGATTATGCTATCCCTCTAATTAATTTTTTAAATTAGATTGAGAGATAGTAGGATTCCATGTGACTTTTCATACAAGTTTTCATGGGATTAGACTTACTCTTCAACACTCCCCAAGCAAAACATTTGTGGCCCACTGCACTCCACACATTCTCTTCCTTCCCTCCATTATATACTAATCGACCCAATTTTCCTTTGTTAATTAGGTCAAAGACTTTAGACAGTATGTTAACAGATCTATTTAACGTCTTTGCATTCAAAGGTAGGCGAACTTCAAAGTGGCCAGTGGTCATTCTTAATGTTCAGTTCAGTTGAACCTTTTGTCTGCCCTCTAATAGAATTTCATCTTGTGTAACTAACACTTGTAGCTCAGTTGAACACAAGGTTGAGGAGATAGGAAAGAAGTATATGAGCAGGTGGATAGATATATGTTCATGATAACGACATCTACAAATTAAATGTCAGCAACAGCTGGAGTTGAACAAGATACTTTGGGAGAGTATTCTAACCATCATAATAGGTTTCATGAGTAACTCTCAATAGTCTTTAAAGTGTAGCTCTATGTACACTTTTTTCATTGAATTCTGTTAGATGTATCAAGGGACTATCTCAACTTTGTTCATAAAATGGTGAAAAGGAAGGAACACAGAGAAGTAAGTGATCACTTAGGCATGCTAATTTAGTTAGTGATTGATAAGCAAAAGCATGCTTTTGAGTCCAGCAGTATGCCCTCACTACTTGTTGGCCACTAGACCTGAGCTCAGAACATACAGTTTCAATTTCTACCCTAGCCATCTTCCTTTGGCAGGTTACTTTATTTCTGTGATCCTCATGGGAAACATCTCACAGCTAGACACTAATCTTTGCATTTCCATTACTTGAATTCATGACATTTTAACAACTTCCAAAAAATTGAAATATCATATATGTATCCAGCTGCTATAAATTTTTGCTTTATTTCCAAAGAGCTCGAGGAGTTTACTTCTTTCCAGACAACATGTTTTTCAAAACATGAACAGCAAAACAGAATTTATGCTCCCATTGGGAGAGGGTCAGGGAGATTTCCCTGCAGCAACATTTTGCATTCTGAATCACATGCATCCTTACAGGGCCTCTGCTCTTTAGAGTTGAGGTAGGTGGCCATGACATTTGATATAGAAATTGCTGCCTTTGCTAAGTGAAAATCAAACTATTGAACCCATTTTTTGCAGAGTTTATGCACCAAGTTTTGTTCCCAGGAGCACACAGTCCATGCTTTCATTTGCATCTCCTAGTAACTTACAAAAGAAATACTAAAGTTGCCTGAAGAGTGGAAATTGTGGTGGTGGGATACAAAGTTTAATGTAAAGAAAACAAATGTATTAAAGACTTTTTCCCTCTGATGTTCTGAAGGCTTTACTGTGAAACCATCAGCCAATATACTGTACATTAGAAAACAACCATATTGACTAACAAAATACTAGGGTCATCTTAATTACTACGCTTCCACTCCCTATCTTAATCTAAAGTCCAAGTTGTCTAGTGTAACAATGGCAATGATACAGTGTACCTCTAAGAATTATTGGCAGAAGCTTATAATGATGTATATTGGTGAAACATTTAAACCTTACAATATTGAGTTATTGCAAATTCTGTGTGGTGAATGTATGGGCCTAAAAAGACAGCACAAGTCAAAAAGAAGTAGATGCCATTTGAAAGTGTTAAACTATGATCATAGTTCCCCAACATAAAACACAATTTGTTAGAAATAGTCTTGTAAATTTCAAGTGTTTATCTCTGCAACCAATGAAATGGGAAAAGATTGTCAGTCCTCTGTGTAAAGAATGTCTGATTTTAAATCAAGACTAGCATTGAAACATGGGTGCCCATATCTAATTCTGCTCAGGGAAGTGCAAGTTGGAGATGGGGAAGGTAGATGGAGTGGAAAGTTTGGGAAGAGTTTTGACTGGAGGAGAAGATAAAGGTAGGAGCTTTATTGTTGTATTAGGTTTATCCTAATTAAGTTGGCCTGGACTTTTGGGTCTTGTCCTGTGGTTCTAACCCACTGGCCAGCAGTCCCACAGAGACAAAGGTTTCTGAGCGGGACTTTCCAGTCTAGCCCAGAGGTTTGGATGCACTCTCAGACACGCTTAACTTCAAATAATCACACACAGGTTTATATTAATCTTATGCAGATTGGCCTAGGACCCAAGCATATAACTTGCTAACTCTTTACTCTTAAACTAACCCATCTTTCTTTTCTTGTTCAGACATGTGGCTCAATACCTTTTCTCAGAGCAGCATTTCAGCTTCTTTCCTCTGTGTTTGCTAATATGTCCTTCTCATTGTGTCTCTCCCACATGCCTGTGGTGTTTCTGCTTTGCTCTGAGATGTTCCCAAAGTTTTCTTAGTCTATTAGCCCCACCCACACTTCCTGTCTGCCTTTGGCCAATCAGTGTTTTTTTTTTTTATTAAACCAGTAGGCAGGACAATTATTTACAATGGAACAGAATACAATCCCCTTACACACAGTAGACCCTTCAAATGTGTAGAACATCAGGTGCTATCAAGTCTTATCATGGGAACCTCTCAGAACACATCATATCTGCTCCATCTGGTTCTCAACCAGAGACTTTAAGAAAGCAGTGTGGCCACAGGATAGGTCAGTGTGGGAAAGATTAGATTGCATTCTCTGAGACTTAGGTCAACAGGAAGTTCCTGAATGTAATGTTTATTCAAAACCAGGAGAAGAACCTAGTAGAGAGGATGTTTCTCTAGAGTTTCAGCTTACTTGGCTTAGCCTATCTGCCTTGCCCCTTAAGAATGGTTCTACTCTAAAAACTAAATTTCTAGTAACGAAAAGAGAAAGAACTCGAATGCTATTCTTAATGTCACTTCTCACATAATGCTCAACTGTGTCCATCTGACAGCTTAGTTCTTCTCTCTCTTTAATACACACACACACACACACACACACACACACATACACACACGCCTTCTGGATTCTATTACTGTGCCAGAATTATTCAATTAAACCTAAATGGGCCTTCTACTTGCAATCATCAATGGCTTCCCTCTCTACTTAACAGTCTATGTCTCTTTCTTGACTTCAGGACCTTGTGTTTCATCCCTTTCCCTCACTCACTCAACCCTGGAGCTGCTCTGCAGATCCTGGCCCTCTTTGGACATGTCCAGTTTTGTTTTTCTTCCTCTAGGTGTTCCTTGGTTTCAAGTCTCATAAAGAAGCCTATCAAAGAACTGATAGTCTCCAGAAGTACTTAGTTTTCTATTACAGCTGTCAGCTGCAGATCTTCATAGCCATTTCATACACATCCAAAGATACAGTTAACTGTGTTCTACTTTAATATCTTCTGTCTTCCAAGACACTGCTTTATTCTGTTGTGTATGATGTGTCTTTTCTTTAAAGGCTCAAAGAAATGTCTGTTCACCCTTCATAGGACATGACCAAAGCTAAGAAACAGGCAGAAATAGCAAAAGGTCCACCTCCAGCATGGAGGATGATTCATGAACAACACTACATTCCTACTTGGAGTTTCTTTCCTGTATTCCTTGCATACAGCTCTGTAGAAGAGGACCTTTTTTTCCCGGGAATTTTCTTAAACCTTGAGGAAGATTCCTATGAATCTTTTAACTTTTTTTTTTTTGTTCCAGAATCTTCCAGCTTCCTTAGCATCTTGAGTCTTAATAGCCTGTCTTCTGTTTCTAGGAGAGAATATTCTATTTCAGAAGAAATAACTACATAACACCAGTATATATCAGAGGGCCAGAAATAAAAGCTTTTTTTTTTTAATGAAAAATGAGTAAACTACAAATATGCCATTGAAACAATTATTCATTCATCTACAACAGTAAAAGTATTCTAAATATAGTTATGATTGATAGATTCTCAATAAAAGGCAGTAAACTTTTTCAATTTGTAAGAATGACAAAAGTCTTGAGTTTATTTAATTCTATCTCTGAGAAGAAGTGTGTTTAATTTACTCTCTAGGAAATGTGTCTGTGGATATATATTACATACTTAATAAAACCTGAATATTAGGGGAGAAAGCACACAGTCAAATCCTAGGCAGACAGCTTAGATCCTTGAATATTAAGATAAACAGCTAAGAGTCAATCACACACACACACCTTTAATCCCAGCACAGGGAAAGCCTGGAGTGGTGACCAACACTCTTTTTATCCCATAATTCCAGAGACAGAACTTCTTCTATTTCTGTGAGTTCAAGGCTACACGCCTTTAATCCTAACCTGGATGGGATAGGGTATATAAGGGCTTGTAGAAACCCAGAGAGAACAGAAGCTACTGGCAGAAGTGACCAGGAGCGAGGCTGAGGAAGTTGCAAGACAGGTGGGTGAGAATTGACTGTGATACTTCCTCTCTCTGATATTTCAGCCTTCCCTTGATATTTGGCTCTAAGTCTCATTCATGATACTACATGTGTCACTAGGGGGTGGGCTTTGAGGTCTCAGAAACTCAAGCCAATTCTAGTGGCTCACAGTTACTTCCTACTGCCTGCTGATCCAGATGTAGAACTCCGAGCTACCTCTCCAGTACCCTGTCTGTCGGTGTGCTGCCATACTTTCTACCATGACAATAATGGACTAAACTTCTGAGCTGTAAGCCAGCCCCAATTAAATGCTTTCCTTTAGTTAGCTGGACAACTAACAGCTTGAGACTATAGGCTATTTTTCCTTCTTCCTCAGATATCTAACATTTGGCAGAGAGATGTCCACAAATACTTGTGGAGTGATTTTTATATTTTCACTGTTAGTGAATTGCTGAAATTTAAAACACTGGCTACTGTGTCTTATGTTTCCAAAACCACATGCAGTTCTCATTAATCTGTTCAGTTTCCTTGCTTTATAAACTGCAGGGCAAAACATTATAGCAATGGGAAATGCCCATGCCCTTGTAAAACAAATCATGATAAATAAAGCCGCAAATGTAATTAATTTTCTCTTGTTTACATACTTTTATTCATCTCACATCGCTATAGGATTTGATACCACCATAGCATTTTTTCAACTCCCAGCAGGTAAGATCATACAGTGAAGAAGAAAGACTCAGAATCCAGGATTCCTGCTAATGTGCCTAAGTTGAAGTTGCCATTCACATTATTTGAATGATGATAGCACTGACTTCAAAGGGTTGTTGTGAGATAGTGTATTAATTATTGTGGTGGTTTGAATAAAAATGGTCCCCATAGATCCATAGAGAGTGGCACTATTAGTAGATGTGGTTTGTTGGAGGAGGTGTGGCTTTGTTGGAGGAAGTGTGTCAGTAGGGGGCGGGCTCAGAAGCTCAAGCCAGTTCTGGTGGAGTTCACAGTCACTTCCTGCTGCCTGCTGATCCAGATGTAGAACTCACAGCTACCTCTCCAGCACCCTATCCGCCTGTGTATTGCCATGCTTCCAGCCATGACAATAATGGACTAAACCTTTGAGCAGCAAGCCAGCCCCAATTAAAGTCTTTTCTTTATAAGAGTTGGTATCTCTTCACAACAATAGAAACCCTAACTAAGACAATCATTTTTCTGTTGCTGTGCTAAAACACCGCGATGCAAGATAACTTAAAAGAGTTTATTTTGCCTGATGGACTCTGAGGGAGAGTCTATAATGATGGGGAAACATGGCACCAAGTGGCTAGTGCAGGAAGCTGAATGATCCCATCTTCAATTACAAACTTGAAACAGAGAAAGAAAGTAAAGGTGGATTTATAAATTCTAGGGGCTTACCTCAAGGCTCCACATACTAAATGTTCCATAACATCCCCCCAAAGTGCCACCAACTGTGGATCAAGTGTTTAAAGACCTGAGCCTATGAGGAACATTCTTATTCAGACCACCACAGATGGCATTAAGGCTATACAGGATATCAGTAAAAAGGATGAGAGAGCTAGATATGAATTTTAAATGCCACATGATGTTGAGAACATTCTGGAAATAGAATTAGGTCCAGAACACAAGAGGAGGGATTGTGAGAAGAAACTTGAAAAGCTAAAAGGGTTGGAAGTCACACGTAAACTCGAGACTTCATGTTAGAGACAAAGAAAGTGATCTGGGAATGGACCCATCAAGGTTCTGGGCAAGACAGTTAAGACAGAGAACCTATTCCACAGTCTGCTGATGGCAATATTCTAATGTGCTAGTGCTTTTCCTCACCTTTCCCCCAGACTTCCTGCTTTTGACAGAATCATTTCACTCTGGCTCTGAAGGACACTCTGATCCCTGACTTCATACCTAAAGAATTATTCTTCCTGTGCACTGAAATTGATTAAAACTTACCTGCTATCCCAACTGCTGAAGAAAGATGGCTGGATCATTGCTGACCCCATCAGCAGACATATTTCCTACCAAATTTCAACTTGGGCAGCATAGTCTTAGATTTGCTAGCAGGCATCTATTTCCCACCATGTCTAGACCGAAGGCCAAGTGGAGAACAGAATCCCAGTGAAGCTATTTTAGTGGCACTCGGAGCACCCAGACCTTGAAATTGATGGATAATTACTTGCGAATGTACCTTTCCTGAGTGAGGTTTTCAGTCACTTGCACTGGATAGAATCCTGATTGATAATGTAATGCCAATGATAAGTGTTAAAACAATGCTTATGGATTATGAAGGATGTGTGTTACATACACACACACACACACACACACACACACACACACACAAACAACCTCTTGAGAGAATAATTTCTATGGTTGCTGCCAATGTTTGTCTTACAATCAGCATCATCTTTGAACAACAAGAGGAGAACCAATTTCCCCTTAATTATTCTCATCTAGAACCTTAACTAGTTAAAAACATTAAATGGCAAGACAAGTTTTTATTTGATTATAAATTTGCATCATTGCTCCTCTACTTTCCAGAAGTTACTATGCACTATAACAATAATGATGCCAAATCAACTTATTAATATAAATTTTAAAATTAGCTTGAAATATCAACCAGTTAAAGTGCACTCTCTTCACTGAGAGGAGACCTACTGTGACTCATAAAGACTAATTTTTTTATTTGTCAAACAATTTAAATAGTAAACAATCAGTTTCTGTTAATGAGCAATAGAACCTAATGCTTGTGGATCTTATACTGTAAAACCTTGACATGTATTAACAAATTTAGCCATACCTATAACTCATTCAGGTATACAATCCTATTTCTGAATTATGATTGGGGAAACTGAGTCACTTCTAGGGTAAATAACCTGCTTTGTTCTTTACTACTACAGGCACTGTAGTTTAGCCACAGCACCATATGCCTAAGCACTGCATCCAGAGACAAGGGAAAAATGAATGAACAAATAGAGCCGTCTTTCTTATTCCCACTGCTGGGGAAACATGACAATTGGACAGTCTTTGTGACTCTTCAACAGAGCAGCCATATTCTTTTAATTTCGTAGTTACTGTCTAATTATCAACCAGATTCGTTGTAGAAGTTCTGTTCACAATTTCCAATCTCTCAGGGACAATTCAGTTCAGTGAAAAGACAATTTGCTGAAATGAAAACCTTGCTAAATGTTATCATGGTAAACTGGAGGGCTGAGTGTCTCTTGCATTGTCTACTGGTACTGGGGGAGTAGTTGAGGCACTGAAGGAACAGGCACTGATGTCGAGTGCCTATAACATTCACTGTTGTTGGAATTCCAGGCATCGACTTGTGTGTTCCCAGTAAAGATCTTATCTAGAAGCCAGTGTGAGTTCACCCAGCCCAGATTTACCATCTTTAGTATTAGGTGGGATGGGTGGCAGGGTAATCACTAATCTGACATGAACGAACACTTAACTGTAATGGCACAGCGTTTTCCAGTTGAATTTGCTCCTAAATTTGTGCCTCTCAGTTAGCACAAAAATGCTAATCATGTCTCATAGAGACAGCAATTTAAAAATCAATTTCTGTGTGCATGGAAATATGACATTTAATTCTTGACTGATGTCATAGGTATGGGAGGGGTTGGATCAGCGTCTATCTAAAAATCGGTGATTCCTGTCTCTAATAGTAAAGTATCTTTCTTTCTGCTATAAAAGGCTTGCCCTCCCTTTATAGATATCCCTTTCTGAGTTCATCAAGCATTTTTTGCACCCTTGTACATGAACAGGCATTCACCTCTTGAGACATATTGTCCTGGGTTGAACATAGTTGTGAATATCTGTAACCCCAGCACCCAGAAGGAAGAAGTATTATGATTCCAAGTTTGAAGTGACCCTCAGCTGCACAATAGTACCCCATCTCAAAGAAGAAAAAGAAAAGGAGAAGGAGGAGGAAGAGGAGGAGGAGGAAGAAAAATTAAAACAATGTACTACCAGAGATTTGTTTTTTTAGAAGCAACAAAAGGGATTCTAGGTTTGTTCATTTCCTTAGATAAAATAGTCCAATTGTGCTCCTGTGTCTGCTACTCTTTACACTTCAGCTGTATCAGTGATGTCAGCACTGAGAGTAATGCTGGGTAAACAGAAGCACTTCTTGGCCATTTCTCTTCTACCTGCTCAAGTTTTAAAAGCATTTTCCATGTCTCTGGGGAGTGTGAGTTCCTAATTATCACAGGACACTCTGTAGTTGTCTTTGCCAGGGGGTAAAGAGCTGTACTGTACACCTCCTTTCCGATACTGTATACTCAGTGACCTCTTTTAAACAAGTTTTTTTTTTTTTTTCTTTCTTATTTTTTAATTTCCCCAGGTGAGATCTGATTGGGAGATCAATCTTACTGGGCTGTGAACTAAACATCTGTTACCAAGTTCCGTGGTCTTTAAACTTGGATTTCTGAAACCCATATATAATTCTGAAAAACTCAGTTCCTTGTATCTGGCACTTCTTCTCTCTGATAAAGCCTCCATTTGTGTGAGCATTAAGAACGTAAATGCCTATTTCTATGCAAATGGGGTCATACACTTCCACCTCCTTCTGACAGTCTCCTTAGTTGCCTGGGCAGGAGGTGCTTCAAAGTCCAGTAAATCCACTCAACACACTTTGTACCAGAATAGCTCTGACAGTTTGTTCCCGGGGCTGTTAGCCACGGGGAAATGCTGAAACAAGTGTATTCTCCTGGCTCTTTACTCTTAGGAGCGCCTGAAATCTGAGCATGCGCAGTTTGTATTTTTCGCCTATCACTTTGATGAGTCTTCCGGGATACTTGATTTCCACATGTACTCCCTTAGACAAATTTCCTTTAGTTTATCATTGTTATTTTATTCTGTACCACTCCCCATATCCAGCCGGTTACAGACTACTTTTTTATTAAACCTTCTCAGAGGCATCAAGTGTCTCAACCGCTTTGGTAGCTCCTTTTCCATCTATGTCTGGTGGAAAGTGCTTTTTCAATCTATGGCAATGCCATTCACTTTTTTGATCCACCTAGAGCATTGCTTGCTTTGTGTGTTTTTACTTTTATGAGCATATTGAGCGTGGGTGTTCACCATCACTACTGTGACTTCATCTGATTAAAAGGAGGGCTATCTCAAAAGCAGTATATGGCAAAAGATCAGATTGTATGGAGAGATCAATTGGCCATGGGAAAAACCATTGTCAACTGATACACTTACAACATAATCTCTACCCTTAGGACTCAGAAAACATCAATGAATAGGAGGTTGAAATGTTGTTAGAGCCAGAAGATGAGAAGATCTGCTGTGAGAGAATCTTCAAGAAAAAAAAATGAGAGGGTTTAAGGACATTGGGGTGGATGTGATCAAGATGCTCCCTCCTAGACTATCTAATAAATATTCCAGTAATGCATGAGAAACAAGTTTTTGAGTTGTTGGTCAGAGTAATCTAAGCAACTCCCAAAACAACTATTGCTGTTGTTCTTAGCTGAGTCTCAGAGGTGGAAGGTATGGCTCCATTGCTGCAGACACCATTTACTTCAGATACAGGTCTAAATGGATATGAGCTGGAGCTGACCTGAAAGCTTCCTCCCTGGAAATACCTTTCCTAGTGTCAGAAGGTATTGTACAAGCTTCCAAGGGAGAGAAGAAGGCAATAGTCGTACTCAGCTGAGAAGCCTATGATCTACAAAATGCTCAGTGTGTCATGACATCCTTAAGAGTGCAATAGTGGTATTCACATCTTGGCAGTAACGAACAACAGTTCAATTGAACTTAAGGGTCATTCATCAGGACAGAACTCATGTCTGATACTGTAAATCCAGGTAACTGCTAGTCCTAGTGAGGTCATTGATCTTAGAAGAGAACTTACCACCATCACTGAACTAAACCAGCATATTTCCAAACTGAATTCTAGATACTCATGTTTAAACCCATAGATAAGTATAGCCCCCAACTCTCACCAGAAAAGCTTCTATTTGCAACAGAGAACATTACCAAAAACCACAATGACCAAAATGTAGAGAACAACCCATCATGGGGAATCCAGCCCCTCAATGGGGGCTGGATATCTGCAACACAACACTTGTGCTTAAGGCTCAGGGAACACATTGGAAGAGGGGGTGGTAAGACAGTATGAGTCAGGAGCAGAAAAGCTGATGTGAGATTATATCTCTGAAAAATGACAGAGAAACTTTACTCAGGATGTCTCAACAATATGGTACCAAACATGTCTCAATAACAATAAGATCAATAGACATGCTAACTTGAAATGGAGAAATCTTATGGGGTCCCAGCTCTAGACAAAGAACTATAAGTAGCCAAGGTATGCTGAGAGAAGAAAAATTCTCCCCTGTGGAGGAGATTCTTTTTTTTTTTTTTTTTTTTTTTTTTTTTCTGTGCAAGAATTTAATTTAGTTTTCCCCAGCAAGTGAAACAGGTATTTCCCAACCCTCCCAACCACCTGGTCCCATTCAAGTGTTTAATCTGCATATGATAGTCCCTAACCAGAGGGTGCTGTGGAGGCCACGCCCACACCACACCCCCCAGAACAAACTGGCCTGTTCCAAAGACAAAGACAAAGAAGGACTTGCAAACCAGCCACTGCTTCCCTTTTAATTAGAAATACTGTGGCCTGAGGTTCACTGGGTATGGTGTGTCTCCCCGGTATCTTGAGGTATTAGAGTTCCAGTCTTCCACAATCTTCAGATGGCTATCCTCTACCTCTGGGCCCTTTAGTTTTGTGTACATATCCTCAGCACAGTATGCTTTCTTCTTCAGAAGGACCTCTTCTGCGCGCCCGTGTCTCATGAACACCAGGCTCAAGGTCAACATTCCATCAATTCTGATGGCATTCTTGCTCAGGTCCAGGTGTCTCAGATTCCTGTGGCCAGACCATGGATGCCAGAGCTTGGCAAGACCTGGAAGTGAACTCACACTGCTCCAGTTCCAGAATTAACAAGGTGCAGTCAGGATCTGCCAGAGCTTCACAGAGCAGGATGACCCCATCATCCCTCAGCTCATTGAAACTCAGGTCCAGACTTCTCAGGCTTTTATTGTTCTTCAAAGCTGGCCTCATATATACACAACAGGCTGAAGTCAAAGAACATTGCCTTAGCATCAGTCTCTACAAAGGACACACTACATCTTCCAAAGCATTCCAGATATGCCGTGATCCTGCATCTTTCAGGCTGTTCTCTGCCAGGCTCAAGTAAGTCAGCATCTTACTGTACCTGAGAAGTAAGGCAATTTCTTCACAAGAGACCTCAGTGAGGTTACAATTCTCCAGCGCCAGCTCCCTGAGGTGACTTATTGACAGGAAATTTGCTCCAAAAATATTTAGAGAATTTGCTTTCAGTAACAGAGTCTTCAGTCGTGTGTTCATTTGAAGATCATGGCCAAGTTGAACCCAGTCTCTAGGGGTAGCTTCACCGTGCTTCAACTGTACTCTTTGCAGTTTACACGGGGGCTGCTTCAGGGCAGTGGTGAATATCTGCATGAATGGACCCTCCAAGACACTGAATTTCATACTCAGCACTTTCAAATCGTTATGTGTTTCGAACACGGAGCAGACCTCTTGTCACCAGCAATGGAGGAGATTCTTAATTGGTTACCCAATACCTAAAATCATATATGTGCAACACTGAATGGGCTCATCAGGACACATGCATATATATGTACATATGTTTATGAACACATACATAAATAATATATACATATTTATATACATGTAAAAATAATAATTGAGGAGGAGGTTGGGAACTTGGGACAGAGTGAAGAGGGCTGTTGGTAGCAATTTGAGGAAAGAGGGGGATAGAGAAAACAATGTAATATTTTGATTTTAATTTAATTAACATATTTTAATTTAAAATGTTAATAAAGAAAAAGAAATATTACCTTAATGCTAAAAAAAAGGTTCAGATTCAAAAGACTCTATGTTTGTTAGGGTTCCTATGGCTATGATAAAACATCATGGCCAAAAGTAAGTTGGAGAAGGAAGAGTTAAAATTGGCCTACACTTCTACACTGTGGTCCATCATTGAAGGAATTCAGGAAAAGAATGGTAGAAATTCTGGAGGCAGAAGCTGATGCAGAAGTCATGGAGGGGTGCAGCTGACTGACTTACTCCTCATGGCTTGCCCAGCTTTTTTTTATGGTTCCCAGGATCACCAGGCCAGGGATGGAAATGGTCACTCACAATGGATTGAGTCTTTCCATATCAATCACTAATTAGGAAAATGTCACCCAGTCAGATCTCAGGGAGACACTTTCTCAATGAGGTTCCCATTTTAGGATGACTCTAGCTTGGGCTAAGTTGAAATAAAACTATCCAAGACAGACTCCACTCCTGTTTGAAATGCTGAAGCAAATAAAAATATTGAGGAGACTATATTTAAGTAAGGGGTTATTGCGTACTGTAAGCCTCTGTCAATCACCTCTTCTTCTAAGGTTTCCTCAGTTGTCACTATCTTTACATTGAATCTGACCAGTTTTAATCCTGAGATGCTATCTATCCATCATCTTATTGGCATTGTCAAGGTTTATTTCTGCCTCCCACTCCACAAGCTAATGTGTCCATAAACCGAAAGCTAAATCATTTCATTTGTGTCATAGTTTAGTTCTCTGTGTTCATACCCAGAAGCTCCTTGAGCTAATAAATCTGATGAACAAGAGGAACAGCACGATTTTAAAACTCCAGTTTGATCAGTGGAGGTTGACATTTACAATAACAGAGTTGAGCCAGGCTGTGGACAGAGTATGAAAGAGTATTTGCCTTCTTTGCATTTACATTAAATGGTAAGGGATGTCTATTTAGACTGTGTTAGATTTTAAAATAAATTACCATAGTTGTTAGGTTGATAGTTGAATATTTTTTTTCCTGTAAAACCCCATGTTTTACTCTGTCCCAACATAAAGATTTTATAAACCTTTGCAACAGTAAATCTTGGTTAGAAGAAAATTGAAGATATGCTCCAATACATATATTTTATATGCATCATTCCCAAGGTTTGGTTTTTATAATATGTTCATTATAAAGTACAAAATTTAAAATTTTAAAAAGAGACACTAAAGATTCTTGAAAAAAAAAAAACCGTTTATTTCTCCGATACTCCGTATTTGAGTCTGTTGTATGTACACTCTGCAGTGGGAGAGCCATCTACACTCAGTTTTCCTTCCCATGTAAAGTTGGCAGAATGACAGACTCTGCTCACCATGTATACATTTACTCCAACCTCTCCCATGTGGTGGTTAATCTTGATGGTCAGGTTGTTTTGATTGAGAATCACATGGGAGATGACTAAGGTCCTTCTCTTGCATGTCTGTGTGTGCATTCCCAGGACGAATTAAGGGGTGAGGACCCATCCTCAGGCAGCACTCCATAGACATGAAATGGGATAAAAGAAAAGGGGGGAAGCTGCAGCATAGGCACAATTTGGACAGTCAAATTGTGAACTGCCCTGTCCCACAATGCCCTGCCTACCATGATGGATGGGAGCTTCCGACACCGTGAGTCAAGATGAATCTTTCCTATCTTAGTTTGTTTATGTCAGGTATATTTTGTGCTCTGCATCACAGTGATGTAGAACCTGACTATCATACCACTTCTCTATTTCCATCACTCTTGACATAGATTAAAAGCTCACTGGCTCTGCCTTGGACTCTTTCTGTCCTTGTCTTCTTTGGTTTTCTCTGAGCATGAAGGGCTTTATTCTGTGGGCTGAGAGTTCTTGATAACACTCACATCTTTTGGTGATGCTCCACTGTTTACAGGACAGAGCTGAAGCTCTGGTACTCAACAAAGTCGTGCCTTTGCCTACCTTCCCACTTTTCCATCTCCACTAACACTACGACAATCTGGTTGCAGCTTCTGAAGTCACCAAGACCTTTATCCTTTTATTTTTCATTTTTCTGTATAATATTTTATCTACCAGATACATTTGATAAATAAGTATAAATATAGGTAACATGAACACTATATTACAAATTGAAATAAATATAAACATGTAAATATAAAATGCAAAGTAAATATATACCAATATTTTCTCTGTCTTTTCTTCTTATTAACTTGGCAAATCTCAATATTTGATTTATATACACTTTCATTTGAGAATTTTTGTTACTATATTTAATATTAATATATTGTATTTTATAGTAATAATATTGTTTCTTATGCACAAAACAATGTATCAAATAAGAGAAGCTACCCTATTACTCAGATAATTTCTGCTCATGGCTCTGAGCAGGCAGTGTATAAAACCATTGCCTTGATTACATATTTTCCTTGTATCTCTTAAGAAGACCCACAAATCCTCAATAAAGCAGTAGAAGGGAGCAGCTGGCCAGGACTCCTAAGTTATAGAGAATCTACCCTCTTATTTCAGAAGCATGCCTCAACTCCCTTAACAGAGATGGTGGGCAGGCACATGCTGACAGGACAGATGTCTGGGTCTGGTGGCAATGAAGGAGAAAGTTAAGTGAGCAAGCTGCAATATAGAACACAAACACACACACTCACTCTCTCTCTCTCTCTCTCTCTCTTTGTCTCTCTCCTCTTCTTTCTTTTTTTATTTTCTTCATTTTCTTGTTGTCTGCAGTTTATGTTCTTTTAATTTAGTTTATCAGCTTTAAGGTCATATTTAAGGTTTTGCTTCTTATATTGCTCAGTCAACCCAATTAATAGTGACAATAAATAATATATAACATGTATTAATGTTTACTGTGTGGTACTGGACATTTACCGCCATGTCTATTTTAATCATCCCACAGCCTTATGAGGTAATTGCTGGCATTCTCTTTGTCTTTCATGTGGCAGAGCCTATTGAGCTCTAAGGGACACAGGATGACTCTTTCCAGTGAGCTGAAGACAGATTTAGATCAGCAATGTCAGGCTTTCTCCCTAATGCTCTACTTTCTTCAAACCACAGACCTCCAAATCTTTCTCTCAAAGTCTTGACTTTGACCTTCAGTCCCTTACTGCCCTGAAGGAATGTTCTCAGTGTTCTTATGTGAGCTGCAAGTAAACTGTGTAATATACATGATACTTTCAGGTACTGCCTGTTCCATTAGGTACCAGAAACACAGGGGTACTTCAGAAGCCTGGCTACACTTTTTGCCTGTAATGCAAGTAGCTGGTCTCACCAGAGGGTTTGGTTTCACTGAATGCTCCTTCAATCAGCACCATCACTTGGGTGGTGCCATCACATGCTGCATCTGTCACACACACCTCTGTCTATAAAGATTCCATTTGTTTGAATTTGCGCTGCTAAATGTTACTATATGGATAAACATAGTTCGAACTAACACTGTCCTGCTTGATCATTTTGCAAGGATGCCTTAGTTGGGTTTGCCTTGTAAGTAAGAGGGTGGTAAAGAGATCACTTTAAAAATGCTGTTTGTTCTGTACTTCATTGTCAAAATGGTTTTTGCTAACTTTTAATTAGAAAATTGCAGTTGATATGAGGTACAGAAATATGCATCAAACTCGAAGTGGCACTGCAGAAGAGGGAAAAGTGAATGATAGCTAATAAATTCCAAATTGAAAAGGAAGCTACCAATTTATGCAGCTGCACAGAATGCACAGGTGTCTCCATAATTCCTTTGTTGGATGCTAGTTTGTCTCAAGTCATTACTTAATAAAATAGATAAGTGACTGCTTTAGTAATTTACCTAAAAAACATTCTGCTCTGCTCAATGCAGAAGTAGAAAACACTGTTTTTACTTTAGAAAATTTTAATAGAATCTATCAACAACCCAAAGTAAAAGCATACTGAAAATGAATTGGACTTCATATTGGATAAAAGAAATATTTTTGAAGGTCTCTTTGGAGATGTAAGCCATTTATTTAGGATTCATTTGTCATTGTCTATATTAAAAGTATTTATTACACTTCCTCACATACATGAGACAGTATCAGTCTCCATAAAGCAAAGAAAATGGGCTTTTGTCTCCTAGGATCACACAGTGGAACAAACATTCTTGAAAATATTCCCAGAGAGGAATGTACTTAAACACTCAAGTGAGAAAAGACTAAGATGTGTTTACATGGCTCATTGCTGATGATCCTGTATTAGATTTTATTGAGAGATGACAAGCGAACATCCTATCATTAAGACCTAGGCTAGTGAGGTACTTAACAGGTATAGGCTTTTGCTGCCAAGACCAAAGCCCTGAGTTCTAATCCTGAGGCCCATGTGATTGAAGAAGAGGAACTACTCCAGCAAGTTGTATTTTGATCTGCACTTGTATGCTGTGTCTTTTATGCTCTCTCTCCCCTACCACCTCCTACTGTGTGATTATGCTCTTGTAAATTGTAAATATTTGTCACTTCTAATGGTTTAATAAAGTGCTAATTGGCCAGAAGGCAGACAGGAAGTATGGGCGGGGCGACTAGACTAAGAAAACTCTGGGAACAGAAAGAGCAGAGCAGAGATGCCAGGGAGACATAGAGGAAGCAGGATGAAAATACTGCTCTGAGAAAACCATGTGGCTAATCATGGGTTAGTTTAAGAGTAAGAGTTAGCAAGTAATATGCCTGTGCCATAAGCTAAACAGCATGTAATTAATATAAGACTTTGTGTGATTATTTGAGACTGGTGGTCCAGATCTCAGGGCTAGGCTGGACCAGAAACTTCTTACTACAATGTCCCACACACACACACATTAAATACATTTTAAGAATATAACAAAAATGAATTTTTTAATGATATAAGTAGGGATGGCTGGGGAGATAGCTCAACAAGGAAGAATAATACTTCTGCAAGCATAAAGCTGTGAGTGCAAATTCCCAGCACTCACATAAAAAGCTTGACAATACATTCACCTATAACTGTGATGATGTGGGGGCAGAGATAATTCTAGAGCTTGCTGGCTGCCAGCCTAACTGAAGATTCAGTGAGAGTTAGGGAATGTATAACCTGTCTCATGGGAATAAGGTAGAGAGGAGTAGATCTGGACACCAATATTCTCTTCTGGTATCCACAAGGCCTGCATGGGCAGACACATGGCATGCCTGCCCATGCACACAAACACATGCAAAACACACAGGATAAGCAGGAGTTGTCAAACATATATGTACTTTCCTCTTATTTTGCTAGGAATAAGCTTGATTATCAAAAAGTACTTTCCAGGGGAACCTGAATACACATGAAAGAAGCTGGTAATAGAATACAAGAAGAGCCAGCCTAGTGATCATAATTATCTAAACTGTTTTTATTATGGAAAGAATATATTTTTCCTTTAATTGTAGTAGATAACTTGTTGGTAGATAATTGTGTTGATAATTGTCATCTTTAATAACATTATTTTAGAGAGAGGGGCTTCTGGCTTTAAATGTTTCTGTCAATCAGCTGTTATTTTAATGGTCCCACCCTTATTAGAAACTCGGCCTTTCTCTCTTGCAGCTTTCAATGCTATTTTTGTTCTGTGTTTTTAATATATCTTTTTAGCTTTATTTATTTTAATTTTATATATGAGTGTTTTCTGAATGTATGTCTGTGTACCATATGTGTGAATTGCCCACAAAGGGCAGAAAAGAGCATCAGTTCCCTTGAGAAGATTGTGAACCCTCATGTGGGTGTCAGGAATTGAACTCAGGTCTTCCAGAAGAACAGACAGGGCTATTAACAACTGAGCCATCCATTAACCCCTAATGCTTAACTAGTGGGGACTTTTTTTTTGTCTCTGTCATGCTCTGTAGCCTCTTGTAACAGAATAAGAATACATCTCTTTCTCTTGATTTGGAATTTTTCTATAATTTTTTTTTTTACAAAAGATAATTCTCTATGACTTACTATAGTATCCTTTTTCTCCTTTTACGTCCATAATTTAATTTAATTATGTCTTGTATGGTGTCCCCTCTTGCATGTTCAGCTCACATGTGTGTGTGTGTGTGTGTGTGTGTTCATGTGTATGCTCATTTACCTTTACTAACTAATTCAAGTTCTTTACTTTGTCTTCCATTACTAACCCTCTGTTTTGTGCTCCACTACGTTCCTGAGTCTTTCCACTGAGATTTTTATTTGGCTTATCTAGTTTGGAGTTTTTTGTTTTTGATTTTGTTTTTCCAGCATCGTTTCAGGCTGTGCTTTCTTTAGCGATTTGAACTATGTCTTGGATTGGCTATCTACTTCACTCATCTTTTCATCCTTATCATCTCTGAGCTGTTTGAATATAGCTCTAATCATTCTTTAGAACTTTATCTGGAAGTTCTCCATGATGTTTTCATTGGGGACCATTTCTATAGAATTTGGACATTTTTTGAGACCACCTGTTATTTTGATTTTTCATGTTGTTTTTATTTCTGTGCTGGGATCTGAACATCTGGAGTCGATTTGTAACTTGAGTTTTTCTTTCCTTTTTGTGTAAGTCACTTTTTTTTTCTTTCAGCAGAGGAGTTCACACTGTTGAAGAGGATAGTAGATGGCAGGGTTGGGGTGTCAATTTCCTCTGTTTGTCTACCATTTAGGGGTTTCCCCTCTGTCCCATGTGGTCTGTTTGTCAGCTACAGTGTAAGACTGTAGTGGCCTGGTAAAAGAGACTGGAATAAGTTTCACCTGGCAGTGTGAACTGGTCCTAGGTCTCAGGGCTGATGGGAGCATCCCAGTCAGGCTGCTGTCAAGGCCCTGGTTAGTCTCAAATGGAGAGAGAGGGGCCAGGAGGAGGTGTCAATTACCTGAAAGCACTGGGTTTGGGGTGATGAAGTGATGGAGAGGTGCAGGTCATTCACCTAGGTCTGAAAGTCATGTGGGACACCTGCTCCCAGACCTGTGGCCCAGGTGTACACAGGGGCATTATTTTCCCCAAAAACTCTTTGCTTATTTGGCACTTCCACTTAAATGTTTTCCAACCTATTGCTGCTCTGTTGTACTTCATCTCAGCAAATGTAACACCATCCTAAGTGATCAGGCATCTGATCCTAAAACATGTCCAGATTCATTCACTGTCTCTGTGCTGCCATCCCACCCCTGTCACTTCTTTCTCAGTCACCTTCACCTGCCAGCTCACTCAAACAACTTCATTACATTTTCCAACTTAACTCCCTCCATGGCACAGGTCACTGAAAACCATCCAGGGACTTCCAATTTCCATCCCAGAGAACCCAGACAGACCCCTTGACAGCACCACAAAGACCCATTTGAGTTGGTTCTTCTCTACTTGTCCAACCTTCTTTTCTGTGACTCTCTTATAATCCTACCTCAAAATCCTTAATTCTTTCCCCATCACACTCCACTTTTCTTTGGCAAAGCACTTTCCACAATGTCCTCTCTTCTCTTCTCTTGACCGATTCCTTCTGGTGTGTCTTGTTTCCTCTACATGACCTTCTCTGACTACCCAAGCATTCCTTAGCTTGCCTTCCCACCCCCTGAAGTTATGGTCTACGATATAATGTGTCTACTGTTTTCACAGCACTTGAGCCATCTCAGTATCTGCATTTCCTTGTGATTCTGATGCTCCGTGCACACTCCCCACTCCCAGGATTGACCGTATTTCATGGAACAGCCTCAGTGAACAGTTGGCCAATGAACAGCAACAACTTACAGTACATTGCTTTTGTTGAGTTACAAGTAGCAACTGAGTTTGGTAAAAACCAGTTCCCAATGAATGATATGCAGTCATAAAATGTGGGAAGATCTATCAGAGACCATCTATGTATCGATGGAAATAAGTGTCCACACTGGTTCATTGGATAGTTTCAGTTTCTGTCTGTATAAAGACTTATGTTTTTTTGCAAAGCAGTTTATTTTCCTAGTTTTGGTTCACCATGTTTTTATTCTTTTCTCATTGTGGATAAGTAAATTTAATTTTCTGGGTAGGTATCAAAGTAGCAGGAACAATAACACATTTCATTTCATACATACATGCAATCATACATACACAAGCATACATAATGTAACTTGTATCCCACTGATTCAGAATGACCATTCTAATAGTATAGGCATTCACTGAGATGTATAGTTTGGAACTGGGCAAATCTTTCAGTGGCTTCCTTAAACCAGCTGTGTGATTTTTTTTATCTTTGCATTAATTAGAATAAAATGACTTTTTTAAAAAAAACTCACACTGGGAAGCATAATGTAAATGGCATTTATAAATATTAATGCATCAGCAACACTAAAGGGCTAGGCATCATTTTCTCTTGGATGCTGCAAAGTAAGAATGAGGTTGCCGAATTATTCTTCAGGGTTTTCCACTTTCTTATACAATTTATAAAAACAGATGAAGTTGTGGAGTGACCTGATACTTAGCCAAGGGACTAACATCATTATTACTCACTTAAGCGGGGTCTCAAGTCCCGTTGTCTTTGCAATTACTTCAGAAATGAGAGATGAGAAAATAAAACCAAACTGCTACAGTAAGCCAGCTACAGCTGGAGCCCATTAGCAGCAAGATTGGGTATGCAGAAAACAGTAGTGTGAGACTGCAGTTATCTCAACCAAAAAGTCAAGAGGAGGTCAGAGCATTGGCCTGAATCCGGCTCCATAAGCATGGTCAGCACTACTTTCTGATCCTGTGTTTCTGCATCCAAGAATCACAGACCACTCCGTTTATTATGTTACTTCCAAGTCCATGCATGTCTATAAATTAGAAAGTGTAAGTCAAAATGGTGAGTGACCTTAGAATTAGGGATAAAATTACAAAACAAGTATAAAATTGAATCTAATAAGCATTAAAGTACATCAAGGAAGACAGGGCTTAGGTAGAAGTCACTGAAAACAGTTTGTAAATGATTCACTGCTAGAATTGAAGTTTCTCCTAAATTTTATAAATACCAGGTGGCTTAACGGTTACCTTTGAGGAAGTATTAAGCTAGAATATGGATAATGTAATGTAAGATGAAATGAAGCCAGGCCCCATGACTGCCAAGAGGATATTTTCTAGCACAAAGTCTCTGAATGGGGCAGGTATGGGTGGGAGGCGAGTAGGGGTCATGTATGATACTGCCAGGTCCCATGTGAAACAGATGCCAGTCAAGTTATGGTGGGTGATTTTCTCTAACAAGCCTAACAAATATGTAAGATCTCAAGAGAACCACACACCTTCTTGGAAGCAAGGAGTCAGGGGCTAAAGTCTCACTCCTGTAAACACACACACACACACACACACACACACACACACACACAACTGTTCTGGTCAATGCCTCAGGGGATCCTCACTTCACATAACTCCAGCAGTAAAATAACAAGAAAAATAAACAGAAAAAGTTTTCTCCTGGGAATTTAATATTTATTTATTTATATTTATTCACGTGCTCTTTAAATTGGCCATTAAAGCCTAGGAACATACAATCCCTGCATTCTACATTCTTAGAAGATGTATGTGCCAATAGCCCCCCTTCTTGGTCAGCTGTAATCACAAAACAAACCTACACATGCTTGGAATTTTAGAGAAAGTTATCAAGTCTTAGGCTATCTTTTCCTGCTGATGAAGCCTTGCTTTTCCTTTGCCAGTCAAAGGTGGCATCTGAAAACTGTATAGTCTACTTTTAAAAAAAAGGAAGAAAAGAAAATTCAACCTTTGTCCAAATAAACTGTGCTCAGAAATCAAAATACAATGGGATCTTCCTAATACATTTTCTGGAAATCTATTACATGGCTGGAATGATTTACCTGTTTACTTAAATACACAAGTGAATAAAGTTTCTGTCAGGAATCACTTCAGCAAAACAGTTTTTAACTGACGTTTTAGAGGGAATATTAATAAACTGATGGCAGTCATTTCTGGCCAACATCTTCCATCCACTACTCCCCTGCACCATGTTATCAGTCTATGTAAATTCAATTGTAGTAGCCCGTATAAAGAGACACCCCTCTAATAGATATTAGATCATAATAACATAACAGCAGAAGGAGACAGGCATGGAGAGATACTTTAGCTCTGCCACACATGGGGAGGCAATCTTGTTTGACTGTAGCCAGAGAATCATATCAGGCTTCCAGTTTAATTGCTGACATGTTTCCCTCAGTCTTGTACAGGCAAGCAACAGGACAAAGGGGATCTCAAGGTGCTCTGGCAACGGGCCCATGTGAAAGTATGTGTGCATGGATCTCAATGGTGTGTGTGTGTGTGTGTGTGTGTGTGTGTGTGTGTGTGTGTGTGTGTGTGCGCGCGTGCGCGCGCACCTGCTTGCATGTGTCTGTGTGTACTTATGAACAAGTGCTTCCAGCTTTGGAAATTCCCACTGTGAGGCCTGACACCTAAATATACACGAAGGTGAATGTCTCCTCAGCATCCATATCTGAAAGTAAAAGACTTATCTTTTAGCTGCCCGGAAATATCATTTAAGCATTTATCAATGTCATGGGGGGAAAGAGGAGCCTAAAACTAATAATCTGTCAATGACTTTACCATTAGATTCTGGGGATCTCACTGCTCAGATACCATGTGCCCTTTGCACATAATGAAGATTTCCTTTCTGTGTTCTTTTTACTTAGTTCATTCCAACACACTGGGGCTGCTTTATTCGAAGAGAATCCATTTTTCTTCTTCTCCTCCTGCCTCTTCCTCTTTTTTCTCACCTTCTTCTTCCTCTTTAAGAAACCTTGCTTGGGAACCAGAGACTGTGACTAGGCTGATTCTCTCTAAAGATAGAGTGAAAAGAGAATGAAATAGAAGCAGTGATGATGTAGACTCCCATTCTTTCTAGAATAAAAAGCTCCAGGCTAAAATGGCAAAACTAACCCATGCTTCTGTTGATAAAGGTGATGGTGGAGGGGCTGCTATTTTGACCTAACAGGAACTTCGAAGAGAGGAATGAGGTTAGCTGAGCCCCACACTCATTTGCAAATGACTACTTTCTTACAAGACACTTTCATTTTCCACAGCTAGCTAGCAACTGTGATGGCCGCTAATACACAGAAACTCAGCAGAAGGGAGGTTACTCATCAATGGAGATTGCTTCCATTCTAAATCACCAAATTCCTTATTTCTACCTCAAGTACTCCTTCAGTAGACTAATTCAAAATTATCTTACAGTATTTATTTGGAGTTCTTTGTCTTCAGTCATATATGTGCAAACTCCTTTTAAGCATATTTCATGTAAGCATTTTTCTTGGCTGCTTTATGCAGATTTTAAAAAGACATTTGCATGCAGAAACTTTAACCACTATTGGGTCTCTTTAGGGACCCACTCAGCAAGAGATAAAAATTGCTCAAGCATCACAACCGCCAGCTAAGGCAGCTTTTAACCACACAGCCCTATCAGGGATTCCTCCTGCTTCTAGAAAACAGGCAGCTTCCTGCCTTACCTGTCTCCATTTGATGGACTGTCTTTATGAGGCAACAATTGCATTATAAAAACAACAACAAAGAAATGCACAAATGATTAACACAGATGACAAATCTGCACCTCCAAATGAGACTGAAAGTTGCTGGGAGTGGGACGCAGGACAATGACATGGGGTGGGAAGCAAGGCAGGAAACCAAATGGATGTCACACATGTGTGACACGGATGCCTTGATTAGCTGTATCGATTCCTTCTCTCTCATTACTCCTAACTCCCAACTAGTCAGCCAATTCCAAAGTTAATTCTGAGAGAGAGAGAGAGAGAGAGAGAGAATTTGTTCATAAGGGAAGCAGCTATTGATGCTCATTTTTTTAAAAAAAGCACTTAAGGGTCATTAGTCCCACACTGCAGTGAATACATTATTCATTTTTGCCTTAGCCCAATTTCTCAGCTAAGAATTTTGCAAGAAAGTGATACACAGTCCAGTAGAGAGGTGATTGATCAAGCCAGAAGAAACAGAATTTGGGCATCTTGATAAAAATTTTTCCCAGTCTTCCAAGTTAGAATAAATCAATTTTATTTATGTAGTAACACTTGAATACTAACTACCCAATGCTATCTGTCAGGACAAAATTGATGACTATACCTTAAGGTTAATATTACTTGAACATTTCATTCTGAATAATTTATACACATTTCTGTCAGAGTGTCAGTTTGCAGTTGTTTATTTGGTCTGAGCAAGTGTACCTGAGCCATAGCTTTTATTAAGTGAAAGATTTTCATGTCTTTATTTTGTGCATTAGAGAAGCCTGCCCAGGCTGGGGACCTTAATATTATTCTTTAGGAATGGAAACATGAACAATTTTGTTCCTTATCTTGAAATGCATATATATATGTATGCATTTACATATATATATATATATATATATAGTGTGTGTGTGTGTGTGTGTGTGTGTGTGTGTGTGTGTGTGCCTTTTGCTGAATTCTTTTTAGTTTTCAGGGGAAAAGACAGCTAGGACTAAAAGGCTTGCGAAATAAAGGTGAGTAGATATTTAATAACAACTCTTACATGTTTTTGAAGAAGCTGTGAATAGGCTACATTAGAAGCCTCAAGAGCTGTTCTCACTCTTCAGTCAATAATCTAATCTGTCCACCCTGGCTATTGCTAACAGCACCCTCTCTTTTGGGATGACTTTCATTGTGTTATTATTCATCTTGTAAAAAGCATGATGCATTTTAGAATCACTCCATTTACTACTGCTGCTTTGGTTTTTATGGTAATCACCTTCCCATCGGGCAGATAGCATGGGAACATGCATATGTTCAGACTCTATGAGTGCACAGAATGGTTGATGAGGAAGTGGTAACCATTTTAACTGCAACAACAATAAGAAAAAACCTGAAAATAAATCAGAAAGACTAGGAATCTTGATGTCAGTTGGCCTAGATATGTGATCTTAGTTCGGTGTGATTTTACTTTAAAGAAGAAAATTTTCCATTTAATGCAAGATATTTTATCTGTGATGTATGCACGTATTTGTGTTTAGATATGTCTATGTTTATGCTGAAAACCAAGAGAGCTTTTCCGTTTTATAGACTCTCTCTCTCTCTCTCTCTCTCTCTCTCTCTCTCTCTCTCTCTCTCTCTCTTTCTCTCTCTCTCTCTTCCTTTCCTCCCCTTGCCCAACTGTCTCACCCACACACATTTATTTACTTTTGAACACTTTTCTCTCAATCAATTTCTACACAGCTGGGTCTCAAGAGAAGCTCTGACAGTCACTGGCAGGAAAAGCACCTTCTATGAAGTGATGCCTCAGACATAAGAGGAAAAAGATCAAAATGAGACGTGAGCTCCAAAGAAATCACTGTGCAACTAGACTTCTGGAATTACTCTTCTGTGTTTGCAGATCTCATTAGCAGACTCCAAGAGAGCTTTTCCATTTTATAGGCACACACACACACACACACACACACACACACACACACACACAAATACACACAGACACATACACAGAGAGAGACACACACACAGAGAGTTGGAAATGGATCATAACTCCATTAAGAAGAATATCTTAGGATTTGCCTCAGAGGTAATTAAGATATGCCCATGAAAGATACATGTATAAAGGTACTGATTTAAAGTAGCCTATGATTAGCTCTGCTATGACAATCACCTGTGCAGCTTAACTTCTCAAGTCCTGTGAATAATTTATTCATCAGATCTGCGTTGAATATCAATTAATTGGAAGATATTTTTTCAGAAACCATACAATGGCCAAGCTGAGTTTAAATTCCCAGATGACCTTATAATTTAAAACAGGTTAAAAAAATACACATTATAATGAATATTATTATATGTGTATGTAAAATATGTATAGAGTAAAAAAGAACCACATTTCATGGTTTCAGCAAAACATCCTTTGGGATTACCATGTCTCTTAATTTGACCTCTGTCACTGTGATGATACACTGACCAAAACCAACTTGAGGAGGAAAGGGTTTATTTCAGCTTATAACTGGTACTCACTGTCCATCACTGAGGCAAGTCAAAGGTAGTAACTCAAACAGGAACCAGGAGGCAGGAACTGAAGCAGTAGCTGCTTACTGCTTACTGACTTAATTCTCAAGGCTTGCTCAACGTGCTTTCTAATGCTCCCAGGACTACTTGCTCTGGAAAAGCATCACCCACAGTATCCTCCTACATCAGCCACTAATCAAACAATATCTCACAGACCTGTCAACAGGCCACATTCCCCCCCAGCATAATATGTTTATTAATTATTTGGTAGTTTAATACAATGCATCCCAACCACACTCATTTTCCATCTGTCACAGGTTCCTCCTCCCACCCTTGTGACCACCCGAAAACACTAAATAATATTTGTGTTGCCCATAATCATAGTCAAACTCCCAGTGGCAGGTCCCTTAAGATAACTGAGTCCTTTCCCATCCCCGCTTCAGAAGCCATCAGCTATGAAAGGGTTATACTTCAGTATCCCTATCACAATTTTTAAGGACTCACTTCAATGGCCTCCTGTCTAAACTTTTTGTTTTGGAGAGGAAGAGAGTGTTGTTGCAGAAGTCTTCAATGTTTCTCATTTTCAATTATTAGTCTGGAGTCACCAATACCACTGCAACAGATGCTTCCTTGCCCATAACATTCAGCAGCAGCATGGGCCATAGACTTCCAGTGGCTATTTAGACCACGGACCTTATCATGGCCTAAAGCTGCTGCATGGACTACAGACACCAGTATGATCTTCCATAGCAACAAGGACCGCAGACATCCAGTCTTATCAAAGTAGTTCCTTAATTGATCATCTCTCTTCCTAAATATGTCTAGGTTTATGTTAAGTTGACAAAAAACTAATCAGGACTTTGTGCATGATAGCATTTTTATAGATAGGTTTGTAAATCCTTTGCAAGCGTTCTATTGTTAGGTAAGGATTAGCAGTTATTAGAATTATACCAACTTACTCAACTCAGAAAAGAAAGTAGTATGTATTTTTGCTTTTTAAGCTCAGATTAAAAGTAGCTCAACTGCAGGCAACATCCATTTGGTATAATAACACTGGTATTATGTATTGTTAGAAAAATGAGTTTTGTTATTGTGTACAAATATCAGACTATATAATTATAACACATGTACTCCAAATCTTAGTATTATGACATCTCAGTGAACATGTATTTATTGTCAATATTAAAAATATTGCTCTATGAAATTAATTTGACTATTCTTAAATGTAACATGGCCAAAATCATTCAGTTAGTATAAAATAATAGAATGTAAGTATACATAAATTTCTGACCTAATTATATATGCTTATTAAAATTTAATATATATTCTTTTTCATTTTTGCACTGTTGAAGTAACAATTAGAACAGCGACCATTTCCATTGTCATTTCTTAAGTAAACACCCTTTTGGAAATTTCAATTTTCTATGGCTCTGTTCTACATGATTTCTAAAATAACCCTAATTATTAGAGATTATGCCTTTCTTGATGGATTGATATATACATCCTACCCAGATGAACAAAAGCACTTGATGGATATTTTTAGGGGTGAAATAAAAACAAAAAGATAAGAAAATGCCTAGTATGGTGCCTCACACTAGGCTAAAATACTAGCTTTTTCCCCCTGAGCTACAGTTTATTGAATTACTAGGAAAAAAAAAAAAAAAACTGTTGCCAGTGTGATGTTAGTGTTTTCAGATAAATTTCAGTATTATGTGGGAAACTGGGGTTATCTGGTAAGGCACAAATTCTAGTGTATATTTAATGAAAACTCAGAGACAGATATTGAGAAAAAGCTGGAATATCAGAGAGAGGAAACAGACCACAGTCAAATCTCACCTCGGCCTGTCTTGTTGCTCCTATACAATACCTGAATGTCTGCCTATGCCTGCCTTAAATATCTTCTCCACCCAGTTTCCCTTCTGGGTTCAACTCTGCCTCATAATCCTAGAGTTAGGATTAAAGGTGTGAGCTACTACTGTTTTGTTTTTAGACTTTGACCTCACAGAAATACAGAAAGGTCTTTGTCTCCTGAGTAATGGGGATTAAACGCATGAGTTACCACTTTGTCATCTCTGTGCTGAAATTAAAGGCTGAGTCGCCACTCTCTGACACTCACGGCTTGACTGTGGGGAATTCTGTCCTCTGATATTTCAGGCTGATTTTATTAAATATAAAATATATCACCACAATCTAGGATGATGCCAGTCAAAGATAAAATGATCCAAACATTTCCTGCTGACACTTCCCATAATTCTCCTGTGTGGTGGGTTTGTTGTGGGTGTGGTTTTAGGCTGTTGGATCATTGGGTGTTCTTGGAGCTCCAGAAATGTGGAAAATAAGAATATTGATCAGAACATTCATATTCCCAGCCCAGGGATCATTAAAACTTCCTGGAGGTCACGATAAGCTTGGAAATATCAACAAGACAAGTAGCACCACCTTTGATTACAGACAGAAACTAGGGACTGAGAAGTATAGTGGGGATTCAAGAATTTGGACCCCGATTGGGCATGGTCAGAATCGTTGGAGACTCAAGCCCCAAACTTGCTCGCTCTCTTGGTTCCAGCATGCTCCAAGAGGAAGCAGGTCATCCCCATATGGAGTCCTGTTTTCTCCTAGAATTGCTCTTTGTTTCTGTAAGTTTCTCTTCCCCTAATAAATATTAACTCATTATATGGTAAATTGGATGAGATTAATTATAGCATTATTTGGCGCCCCATGTTGGCGCCATCTGTGGTACTAGATTTCTGATCCCATCTGGGCCAGACCTTCAGACCCACTGTGGCCACTTTTGCTCCCCCCAAAATGACTCAGATGCTTATATTAATTTCATACTGTTTGGCTTATGTCTCAGGCACATTGCTAGCTAGCTCTTTCATCTTAATTCAACCCATTTCCATGAATCTACCTGCCACATGGCACAATGGCCCCTAGCTCACCTGGGTCCTACATGCTGCTTCTTTGGCAGCTGGATGGAGTCTGCCTGACTCTACCCTCCTTCTACCTGTCTGTCTGCTAAAGAAAATTGTGTCTTTATTGGGAAAATCAATCCAGGGTTTTCAAATTGGAGCCTAAATAGACACATGTTCCCATATTCATCCACTATTAGATGTAAAACATTGTTAGACTGATGCCTTGGTAACAAAGATGAATAAACTGAAGGAAACTTGATACATATGTAATATAATATAACATATACTGATTAATTCAGTTAACTAGACAATTGGACATAGAAACTTAAAACCATAGGGTTTAATATATATCTAAACTTACTCTTTTCTCAGAATAGGTCACACAACTGTCCAAAAATAAAGCAGGGAGAAGTTCCTTTTCATTTATTTCCCATTTTCAAAGGTGATTTGTGAAAAGAAAATATTGACTTATTAAAAATTTCCCAATGAACAAGAGAAATAAAGAATTTGAGAGATATTATATTCATAATGTTAAAATGAAAACTATGTCAAAGTTCTATTTCTACCATCTGAGATACTTTGTGTGCTAGCCCATTCAGGTTGCTATAATAAAATTTTATTGCTGACAGGCAATAGAAATTTATTCCACATAGTTGTGGCTTCCAAGAAGTTCAAGATCAGTGTGTTGCCAGGCTTGGTGTCTAGTGGGGACCTTATCCCCACACCATTATCTTCCTGAGACATACCTTGAAGAAAGAATGAGGGTTTATCTTGAATGTCCTCTTAAAAGGCCCTAATTTCACTCATCAGGTTTTTTGTCTGTATGAACTAGTCACCTCCTGTAGTTTTGTTTCCAACATTGTGAATAAAGCAACTTTGAGGGACAAAGAATTGGCCCTGTTTACAATTCCAGGTTCTAGTCAATCACTGGAGGGAAAGAAAGTCAGAAGCTTGAAAAAGCATGTCACGTCCACAGTCAAAAGCAGAGATAAATGCATGCATGTCTCTTTGTGCTCAGCACCCTTTACACTTGTTGGTTTCCAGCATGAGAAGAGATACACACTATCACGGCCCCACAAGAGTTTATTTCAGAGTTCCCAGGCCGGTGTAGACGCAGAGAAGCAGGACAGAAGGAGATCAGGAGAGAGATGGAAACGTGTGAGGTCTCTTTTAAGAAAAGAGGTGTTTATGTAGTAACGTTTAGGGCGTGCCTCCGTATGTGTCATGTGTCCACATCCAGGGAGGTGCTTCTGTATGCAGTGCCCCGGGGTTTAGGCAGCCACGCCCAGGGGCGTGCCTCCGAACAAGGTACATTCCGAATTGGCTCAGCTACCACCACCCCCTCCCAAGAAACGGTGCTACTCACTTTGGGCTAGGTCAGTATAAAGGATATAATCCCTCATAGACATGAGCACAACACAACCTGGTCCACACAATTTCTAATTAGGACTCTTTTCCCAGGTTCTAAATGGACTCAAATTGAAATTAGAAGTAACTGTCACTTTTGTACAGACCTCACCTGCTAATAGCATCATAGCATCACCTCATGGGTAAGACTTCAATAAATGAGTTGTTGGTAGCACAAAATGACCATAATGGGGAGGCATAATTTCTGACAGCAAGAAATGCTGCATTGGGTTTTCACCCTTAGCATGAAAACCTGTCTTCCACTCATTATTTTGATGGATCTGAGTGCTGTCGTTAACAATGCCTGAGGATCGCTAGTTCTTTTGATGGATCTGAGTGCAAGCACTGTCTTTAACAATGCCTGAGGTTATTTTACTGTGTGTCTTCTTTCTTGAGTTTTTTTATCTTTATTTTTTGGACATGGGTGCTTTTTCCTGTATGTATGACTATGCATCACAGGCATGCAATGCCCAGAGAAAATAAAAGAGAGCCTTGGATTCCCATGAGATTAGAGTTACAGATAATTGTGAGCTACCAGATAGATGCTGAGAAACTGAACCCAAATCTTCTAGAAGAGCAGCCCGTGATCTTAAGTGCTGAGCCATCTTTCCAGTCCAACATGTGTTTTCTTTAAAGACAGTAAATACGGAATAAATTCACCTAATATAGTAAACTAATATGCATATAGTTATCTATAGCTACTATATATTTACATAATTACATCTAATAACTAAATTTGTTTAAAGTTCTGTTATCTACCTCTTATTCACTCATATATAGGTATAGTAAATACTTTAGAGCAACTACCAGGTAAAGAACATATTTGATCTGCACTTACTAAAATGTATGCTATAGAAAACTCTTGGAATAATCAGACCACTGTGTAAAAATTAGACAGTTAGAATGTAAATAGGAAAGTAGAATGTGATTTTTTTTGCAAACTATACACTATTATTACTCTTGTTAAGAGGTACTTTGCATGCCTGCACTAAGGAAGATCTTGAAACACCTGAAAAATTATTTTTTAAGCTTCCCCAGGTAGTAGATTCTAACTGGCCTTTAACTGGAAAATTATCACTTCTAGCCAACAAAGCATAAAAAGAAGTTATTGACGGGGGCCCTTGAGATGGCTTGAGCCAGGAGAGAAGCTTTGGCTGTGCTATCCTGACTACCTGAGCTTGATCTCTGGGAGGCAAAGCAAATTGGAAGTGGCACAAACCTGCTTTTGAGACAGAACTTCAGGTAGGGAATCCTTTAGCTGGTCTCCCTGCTTCCTGCTCCCACTTTCAGCCAGCCCACCAACCACTGGGAGCTGGAATGGAGAGTCTATAGAGCCTGACTCTAAGTCCTAATTAAAAGACCCCTAGAGTCAGTCCCCTTTCCCAACCTTCATCTACTATCCCCCCCCATTTCGCTCTAACCTGGGTTTAAAGTCTAAGCCTGACTTCCAATCATAACTTCAGCTGCCCTAACTACAATGCCCATCATTCAAAGTCTGAACTCTTAGCCCAGTGTTCCCAAGACTAAAATTCAATTATTATTCAGATGGTCCACAACTTGACAGACTGCAGTTATAGCAAACAAAGGTCCAAACAAAGAGCAGATATTCACACCAAGAAACACTATAAATATTGTAACTCTAGATACCTAGATCCCAGTGCAAAAAGACAAACATGAACAAAGACAATATAATATCCACCAGAAAGCCAAAACCCCTTTTGTAAAATTCCCTTTTAAAAAATGCAATTTAACTGAAGCATCAGACAAAGACTTCAAAACAGCAATTATGAATATGTTCAAGAAACATTAAAGAGGATGTGAAAAATGCCTGAATGGAGCTCATAAAAACACTAACATTTAAATGTAATAATAAAAACAATTTGTGATATGAAAATAGAACTTAAGAAATAAAGTCACTAGAAAAAAGCCAGACTGAAATAAAAAACTTAGGAAGTCAACAAGAATCTCAATAGGAAGTCACCCCACCTACTGAACGAAGTAAAGAGAATTTCAAGCCTTGAAGACAAGGAAACAACATGGATCAACCAGCCAAAGAAAATGTTAAATCGTCAAAAATCCAAGCACAGTGGGCTGGAGAAATGGGTCTCTCATTAAAGGTCTCAACCAAAATGCCAAAATCCAGGCACTGAGCACCCAAAAAATCTGAAATACTATGAGAAGATCAAACTTTTGAATTAGAGGTATGAAAGAAGGTGAAGAAACACAGCTTGAAGACACAGAGAATATTGAAAACAAACAAACCAAACCAGTTGTAGAAGATTTCCCGAATGTACAGAGTCTCACTAGATTTCCCTGATGGCCTAGAATTTCTGCTAGGTAGACCAGGCTGATGTTGAACTCACAGAAATCCTTCTTCCTCTGCCTCTGAGAGCCACAGGCAGCATCCTGAGGTCTGCTTCCAAAAGTGACTTACTCTTTCCAAGCAAGGGTGTTGTCACTTTATTCAGTGCTTTAGTCTCCTTTCTTCATGCTCTGGAATAATGTCCTGGGGCCATTAGCTTTTTGTAGCTTCAGCTGCACTGCAGAGATTACTCATATGGTTGAAAGATATTTACAGATTCATATTTTTTCTCCTAAGGGCATTTCAAGTTATTAGAGCACTTCTTACTATTTGATAATTTTGGAATTCTGTAATTATCAGTAGTTATTGTTTAATTTTTGGGCATTATTTCTCTCAGACTTTTGTCTTCTGTATCTATGATGTCTTAGTTGTAAACAAATTTAAAACTTTTATCAGATTAAATCGTGTGTGTGTGTGTGTGTGTGTGTGTGTGTGTGTGTGTGTGTGTGCAAAATACAAACTAGGTAAGTACTCTAGGACTGAGTACTGAACTGTATCCCTAGCCTGTTTTTCATGTTTTCTTTTTCTTTTTATCATTTAAGCTTTAAATAATATTTAAGACATTCTTGTATTTTTTTAATTTCTCATAATTTGTTCTCTATTCGTCAGACCTTTACACAAATGTTAAGAAAAGTCTAATTTTGTTATCCATTTGTTAGAAATCTTTATTTGAATCTTTGTCATGTTTCTATCATCTGAAATGCCACATTTATCATAAAATTGTTCCCATACACAGCCTGCTCCCAGACTTTCCATTATGATTATGAACCTGGTCTTTACACATGCACAAGATTATACTGTTGTGATATCTAGAATATTAAGGTATCTTTTCATAGACCAAAGGCTATTTTCTCTTCTTTGGTTTACTTTTTAAAATGTCTTTGGACTAATAACACTTATTTTTAACATATAAACTTAATAATTTATTAACACCTATATAAAATATTTTAGAAATTTGGTTAGAATTACATTAAATATACAGCTTTTGTAGAAATGAATATTTAAAAGGATAAACACTTCAATGTGTTAGATTTCCTGATTATTCTTTCAGCATGTTTGACATTTCTTGTTAGATTTATTCATATATATTTCATAAATGTTTTTGCAGATTCTTTTTTCATCACATTTTAACTGGTTATTTTGGGAAAGCAGTTATTTTATATATGCATTTTTCTTCTTTTCCCTACCCTCTCTGTCTGTCTCTCAGTCTGTGTGTGTGTGTATGTGTGTGTGTGTGTGTGTGTGTGTGTGTATGTGTTATAATCTGACATCAAACCTGGCCTTAAACTTGCTGTGACAATATTGCCTGCTCTTGCAGGGTAGGATTGCTGGCATATACCTGGCTCATATGTCCTGCTCCACTACAGGTGACTACTTACCAAAGCTAGAAACCTGCAGCACACTAACAGCCTGCAGACAGCTCAGCATGTTGTTCTTTCCCAGTGCCCCAGTTAGTCTGCTTCTTCTAGGCAATTTACCTGGTCTCTGCTTTTCTAGGCAGTTTTTGCTATTTATATAGATGTGGGGAGTTAGGGTTGGGGTTCTAGCAAATCTGGTCAGTTTTATGGACATCCTGAAGCTAATTTGAGTTGTTTACCTACTGTCTCTCTCTATATAAAATCCAAAAGCCTTAGTATGGTGAGGGATTGATGGGAAGGGCACCACAAATGTACATTTTAATGTTCAACACCAATGAAAAACAAAACAAAACATTTTTATAGACTTAAAATTGTCATTAGTGCATTTAGATTTCTGGAGAATGAATAAAAATGTAAGATACCTTTATGGTAATATAGTGTTATTAGAAATTAGCTATGTATTGAGGTCATTTAGTGAGCTACCATTGTTTGAATATAAGAAAAGTAATTTTCTGATCCAAATTAGTGAAAACTTAATAAAGATTGTCTTCAGAGGACATTATTTGAGGACAATTTTTTTCAGATACATTCTGATACTCAAAAATCACTAACAGAATTATAGGTCTTCCATCATATCCTTAAAAAAACATCAGATTTCCATTTCTATGGGAGATACTTTCACCAGTGTGTTCAATTCCACAGGGTAAGCCTTCTTCATTATTATTAAGAACTTCATACATATTAGAAAGACTGCCATTCATTGCTTTTTCATCTTTCCAAAATATACAGGCAGAGTTGCTAGACTAAAACTGATATCTTTAAAGGCATGCAACAACAACAACAACAAAAAACAACGCAAAATGATTGTGAAGAAGCCACTCAAAGTCCCAATGACATCATCAACAGGCATATTTTGCCATTCTTTAAAAAGAATAGCTGAACAAGTCAAAACTGAAGTTGTAAAGAATACATAATATATTGGAGTCACAATAGAAGTGTTGAAAATGTCCAGAGCTCAGTTTAGGTAATTAATTTGTGTGCTCCCACAGACCACAAGACTAAGCAGTAGAATGCAGGCCAGGGGATGCAGCAGAACAGAATTTCCTGCCAACAACTCTGTGATGGTGATGCCCAAACCCTTCACACAAGAGACTGAAAATGCTCCAGTCACAGAGCAGATTGTTATATACACAAGAATGTTTGTCTGTCCATGTCGAGGTCCCACCACAAAGATGAATATCAAGGCCACAATGATTACAAATGTTGCAAAGACCACAAAACCTGGATCAGCTAACTTATATGGCATTTCATTTAAGGTCTGTATCTCCTCTTCCTTTGGAGCATGAATGACCTTAACTGTAGACCCTAGAATACTTAGTAAGCACTCAATTTTCCCGTGAAGTTTAAGTCTTTCATTTAGGAAGTATGAAGATAGAATGGCACTTAGAAGGGCGCTGAGAGCGCCTAATGGAGTCACCAGTGTGGCCGGAGCAAACGCACATGCAGCAAAGTTGGCCACTTCAACCAGCTCCCATTGACAGCAGTCCAGCCCACCACAACCATTCTTTAAGATATGCATGGCCACTTTGACCTGCTCTCATAGAGCCTTTTCTGGCAAGTCGCGGAAGGCCTATTTTTTTTTTTTTCAAAATGAAACTCCCTCCTATGAAGATGCTGGAGGTCATAGCCAATCCCAGACCAATATAAAAGTCATATTTTCCACGCCCCAGGCGTTTGTTACTTAAGTTCCTATGAGTGACATTGATTGCAGAACAAAGGAACTGCTTGCACTGAGAGGCAGGATGATGCAGTCTTCAAATATGAAAGTTTAATATGGTCTTTCTTTTTAAAAGCAGAGATGATTTATTCATTCTCATTTTCTTGGAAATGCTATCCTTTATTCACATTTAAAGTATTTAACCATAGCAGAGTAGTTCCATCCTTAGGGCAATCACAGGCCGCTGTGGCTCCCTCCGGGACCCGACCCAGGTGCCCGCTCACACCCCACACACAGACAGCTCACTTCTGCCCACAGCAACCACCTCCTGCGATGTCCGATGTCCGGTAAGAAGTTCAAGCATCCGGGACTGCAGTGAGCACCGCCTCCTCCATGGAAGAACCAAGAGGAGCCTACCTCGAGCAGCCGCGAGCGGTTACCTACTGTCTTAATAAGCTTACCTTTAGTATTTCACCTCCTCTTAGGACATCATATGGAGCAAACATATATACCCCTTCCTGATTTCCCAATGGCAGCTGAAGACTCCCTTAGCTGTGTTGTCTTTCTCTCATTGGTCTCCAGCATCTCGATGACCACACATCACTGATCACCAGGCAACAGTGGCAGGAAAGCTGCCTCAGCAGGAAGCAGTTGGTGAGCATGCCTATGCTCGTTACCTGGAACAGGGCAACCGCAGTTTCCTCAGGCTAGCTGGTTGCATTCCTCCTAAAAACAACAACCACAACAAAACAGGAAACAGAACTGCAAAGTATGTCCTGCACAAGTCTGACAGCCAAGTTTCACGGTTGGAACCCACAGTGGAGAGGCAGAATAAAATCCTGAAAGCTGAGTTTGATGAGGTGTAGGATGTAAAATCACCAAATAATAAGAAAAAAGAAAATTGAAAGAAAAGCAAACAGCCTGGCTGTGAAAGTGGGGTCTGGAGCCAGACATCCTGGATTGGACTTTCAGTTCATCCATTTGCTAAATGCTGCCCAGAGGAGGCTGTTTAACTTGAATGTTCCTCTGTTCGCAGCTAGAAAGTAGAGCTCATAATAAAGGTAAGCAGGGAAAGCTCTGCAGGTCTGCAGGCCTGTTTTTAGCCTGCAATAGACAGACATGCACAGGCTATTTCCTTTCCCCTGATTAACTGGAAAAAAAAAATCCTGAAAGCTATGATTTCCACATATGCAACACAGCATACAGTATTGCTGCTGCTGATACTAATACTACTAATAATTAAATAAATTTTAAAATACTGGTAACTATGATATAAATGAAGGTAAAACTCAATGTGAGCTACATTATATTTTCATTGTAATACATTATGTAGCAAGGTCTCAGTACAGAGGGTCAATGATAATATAAGTGTGTAGGTATTTTTTGAACTGGCACACATGGCCCCCACACACTGAAAACCCCCTCATTTGGGCAGAAAAGACTTGACTATACAAACTCTTTATTAAGTATAAATACCTATGAACAATTATATTCAAATTTACTTGTTTCCTCATAATTACACTTCATTTTTTTTTTTTAATCAGAACTTAGTAGCTAAAGGCCATGGATAATCTGTGAATTGGCTTTTTTTTATTTTTAGTTTCATGAAGAGCCTTGGTTTTGATGGAGAAAGTGAAGAGTTTGCATTTCTCCATGAGATATTTTCAGATTTGCATTGTACTTTCTTAGATGCATGGTATGTCTTACAGATGTTCTGCAGTTTGTTACAAATTTGTTTCAGTAATTCCTAAAGTGAATTCTGTCTGCCTCAGGACTGACTTATCTGGGAAACTCTTGTGAATATAGACTATTTTCTGCTACAGTGGTCAGGATAAAATAAGTTCATACTTTCTAGGAATTTATAAGAAGATATATAGTATCACTTGTCAAAGCAAGTTGGGAGTTTGAATTTGACATTCAATTCAATATTTCTGGTAGTCAGTAGCAAATATGTTAGTTTCTCTAGCTTGAATCAGTTTAAATCAGCTACCTTGTAAAATATACACAGAAAACTGAGCCCTGCTCCATGTGGTAAGATCGCAGGTTTCAACCACATGATTTTTAGCTCAAATTAGACTTTTCTTTTTTTTTTTTTTCGTGGATCATTGTAGACATCTATAGGAAAGGTGCCGTCATGACTTAGTGACTTGCTTTTCTCTGGGTATCTCCTGACCTGACTGTGTTGCACTCCTTTCTACAGTGGGAACTCCATTTTAGAAAGTCAGATGTTTACTTGAAAGTGGGAAGAACAGCTAAGTTTTTTTCAAAATCACCCTCTGTTAGTATTTTGCGTGTGAAAGAATTTGCCATTACCCCGCCAAGGGAGCCATATTAGGGGGAGGAGGGAAGGGAAGAGAGGAGGGAGAGACAGAAAGAGAGTAGGGGGCAGAGAGGAAGAGAAAAAGAGGAAGTCTCCCACGTGGTTGGGGATTTTAAAGGTAGGCAAGCCTATGTCAGAGGTTCTTTAGAGCCCCTGCAAGGGGGGGGCGTGGCCACAGCAGTGTAACAATCTAACAACTTTAACAACGGAACAAGCTGTGCTAAATTTAGCAAGGTGTCCTGGACTGGATCTAGGAAGAGGGAAAAAATTACTTTAGTTTAAGTGAATCAAAACAAAGCATAGTCACATGATGTCAGTGATAACTTCTTTGACAAATGTGCCATGCTTATATGGATTCTCACCAAAGAACACTTGGGGAAAATGTATACAAAAAATCTTCACATAATCTTTGCTGCTCTTTCATGAATCTAAACTAATGCCCAAGGAAAAAGAATTTTGACTACTTTAGGTCTAGATTTTTATAAAGACATTTCTTAGCTTTAATAAAACTAAGATTCTAGTGCTTCCCAGTCATCAGAACTCTGATGGCCACTACTTCAGTCTCCATCAAAGCTCAATATTTTCATATTCAATAGGCTATAATACTCTTCCCTTTAGACAGGAAGAATTAGTGTTTGTGGTTTTACAAGTGCATATTTATCTGTGTATCTGTGTGTGTGCATATACACACACTTGAATCATGTTGCAGATTACTTTTAAGTGTCAAAGCTACAGGTATAATAAGTCGAGTGTTACTAAATACTCTATATTGTTTGCATGCCAAGCTCTGTGATGAAGGCTTTATAATCATGACATTATTCGATACTTACACCAGCCCCACATTGGGGAACCCTGTTTAAAAATGAAGAAACAGGTTCAGAAAAATAGACCACTTGCACAATTCATGTAGCTCTGAAGTACAAACACAGGTCTGACAGACATCAGGGACCATGTGCTAAAGTGCTATTCAATTATATTTACTTGTGATAATAACAATGCGACTGAAATAATTTATAAATAATTATATTGATGCTTAATTTAATTGTCTGCTTGTTAGGGCCATAAAATTCTAATGACGCCATTAGTAAGTGCATGACCTCAGAGAAATCAGCCTACCTATCTAGCTTCCATTTATTCTATCTATACAATGGAAATACAATCTTACAAGTAATTAATGGCAATTAAACAGCACCAAGTGCTGTAAATGACCTATTACAGTGTTCTCTTAGCTGCAACTGTTTGTGTTACTGTTGGTTAGAACGGCCTCATTTTGTAGTCAAACTCAGCACGGAGTTCTGACTTATGATCCTCCTGTCTCAGCCTCTGAAGTACTAGAATTACAGGTGTGTGCAACCAAGCCCAGCTGGGAGATTATTAATTGATAATAATAAAGTTCTTCCCTTCACCTTGTATTATTATTGCTTTCTTTGTATGTCTCATCAAGGTCCTATTTCTGCACCTGGGCATTTCCAATTTGAGTTATACTTCAGATGCTGATGAAAAACAAGTATTTAATAGCATCAAAGACATTTGTTTACAGAACACCGGAACCTACTACAAAATGAAGATACAGGTATATAGGTTCAGAGACATGTACATATAGAGAGATCACTGTACTAACAGTATAATTCTTACACCATTCAGATGAGGTGGATGTACCTCTGTTAATATGCAGTTTTACAGATAAGGATTTCAGCAGGACAATAAAATAACAGGCCCCAGTGAAAAGCCATTAAACAGCAGGTGCAGGTGTGGCCTTGTTCAAACTGACTGTAGACTCCTTGCTCATTTCTATGATTCCATATTTAATTTTTAAATCTTTTGCTTTAATGGGGACAATTTCAATTTAATTTAAAAGTCAAGGGCTTTTGCCATTAAGACACTGACGTGTGCTGTCATGTAAAATAAAGCTTTACTGTCATAAACAAGAATAAAAAATTTCCAATGAGGGAATGCTGTTAAATTATCCCCCCGACTCAAATTGAGAACATTTAAAATATTACTTTTACTTGAAAATAAAACTAGCCATGCTGTGTTTAAGTAATATGAGAAGCACTTATTGATGTCTCTCTAGCTGAATTGTTTCCTTATGAACAGGTTGCCCTTAGCAGACATTATTCATCCACAGTGTGACCACTTGGTGACAATTACCAAACCATGTGATATATTCTAGATTTACACTTGATTGAGATGACAGATATTAAACTGGCATTTTGAATGTTCCTCTTGGTATATGTTTTCCCATTTGAAAGAGGTTGGGGCCAGGTGGAGGTAGCCCATGCATTTAATCTTAGCACTCGGTAGGCAGTAGGCAGAAGCAGGTGGATCTCTGTGAGTTTGAGGCCAGCCTGGTTTATAGAGGGAGTTCCAGGAGACGCTCCAAAATTGCATAAAGAAATGCTGTCTTAACCCCCTTCAGAAAGAAAGAAGGAAAGAAGGGAGGAAAGAAAGAAGGAAGGAAGGAAGGAAGGAAGAAAGGAAGGAAGAAAGAAAGAGAAAAGAAAGGAAGGGGGTTGGGAATTCAAGAAAAAATTTCCTAGGTCATCACTAATTTAGGTTCTTAAGGATAGGTTTGGTTTTTTTTCTCAGTTACAAGAATTTACATGTTTTTGCCTGAATTCCCTGAAGTTGTAATCCTATTGCTGCTGTTTACATTTTCTTATCTTTTACCAAAAGATGGGGAAGAAAATTGAGGGATAACAAGAAATGCTATTAAAATGTGGCACAACCTCTACTATTGCTAGGAGTCTTGGCTGGGGTCATCCTTATGGGTTCCTAGGAGTTTCCCAAGCACCAAGTTTCTCCCTAACTCTGAAATGGACTCCCCATTAACAGTCTCTTCAGTTACTCTCCTCCTCTGTCCAGCTCCAAACTCACCTCCCATGCCTAGCCCATCCAACCTGCTTCCTCAAGTTCCCATTCTCGACATCACCCCCCACCAGTTTACCTTGAAAATCTCTTCTATTTCCCCTACCCAGGAAAGTCCATGCATCCTTCTTTAGGTCTTCTTTGTTATCTAGCCTCCCTGGAGCTATGAATTGTGGGTTGGTCATCCTGAACTAGAAAAAAAAAAAAAAAACCATTCTGAGTGAAGGAATCCAGGCCCAGAAAGACAAACATAGTATGTACTCACTTACAAGTGGATATTAGAAGATATCAATAGTCTTATCAATTTTGACTAATTTTATTTGACATAGTTGTATAATCATTAAGTTTTGATTAACAACACACTCTTGGTTTCCAATCTTGCAGTGGATGGCTTTTGTTTTCTTATATTTAATTCAAAAATAAACATCTCTATTCTTACAATTCATATCAAAAGCTAAGGTCTTGACCATAACTTGAAAATAGCCATGAAATAATGGCTCTTGCCGTCTTATGTGATCATTGAAATGGAAGTAAATGTCATTTTGAACTCCTTCATGAGCATCCCTTACTCTTCCTCTGGATTTATTTCATTCTTATTTCTTAAAAATATGGGGTTTTTTCAAGCTGTGAATGATGTATCTTCACTTTTTTTAATGATGCTTTGATTCATCTCTTTTGAAAGCCACACACTTCCAAACACAATGGTTTACATTTACTGTCCTTGTTAAGTTTTTGTCCAGTTGGATTTCTCCTAGTTGTGAGCATTGGTGTTACATGTCTTCTCTCTTCCCACATATACATGTGTTTGTCTTTAGTGTGTGTAAGTAGGGTATGCCATGGCCAGGTCATAAGTGATGTGTATACACCTGTTAAGAAAATACATTACCCAACGTGAGCATAGCACTTCATATAAGCTTTTCCTATGGTGTGTGTGTGTGTGTGTGTGTGTGTGTGTGTGTGTGTGTTTCATATGGCAGGCAGCATCTGTTCTAACTCCTCCGCTCCTCCTTTTACTAAAAAGGTAACTGTAGATAATACAAACATATGGTTATATCTCAACAATACTTTATTTACAAAAATAGACACAAGACTAGATTTAGTGTATAGGTTGCCATTTGCTAATTGCTGACTTTAACAATGAAAGATATTGATGGATATATTGCTAATCTTTCAATTGGCAGAATGGCTAATGATGTTAAGAGACTCACAAGGAATGGTATACACACTTTCTGTTACAGTAGTAATGACTATGTAATAGTAGTTTAAACAGCATTTATTCTTTGGGCTATTTTTGTGAATAGCAAGAAAATGAACGTAAAGTTTTCCAACAATTGTGAATCTGGTAAAAAAAAAAAAATCAACCTAAGGCTGGGACAATGGCTTCCATGGCTAACGTGCTTGCTGTACAAGCATGGAGACCAGATTTCAGGTCTCCAGAACACATATAAAAGCCAGGTGAGCATAGGGGATAGTCTGTAATCCCAACACTCAGAAGCTAGAGACAGGAGATCTCTGGGGCAAGCTAACTAGCCAGACACCTAACCAGGCAGCTTCAACTTCAAATGAAAGACCTTACCTAAGAAAAGAAAGTGGAGAGCCATTGAGAAAGAGATCTTGTGTGTCAAGGCCTGGCTTCCACATCTGTACACACCTGCACATACATGTGTATTCCGCAAAATGCAAACAAGTACAAGTGTATACATGCATGCACATTGCATATGTATATGCCACCAAAATGAATCAAACCTTTATATTGCTAATTTTTAACAGAAAGTCAACAAAAATAAAGATAATTTTACCTCATTTGAAAAAAAATTTAAGTAATTTTTGCATTCATACAGCAAAAAAAAAAAATGGTATTTGAAGTTGGATTTGTTGGCCTTGAAGCTTATTTTTTGATTAAAGTATGTTCCCAGGCTTTTTGTGTGGGATAGAAAAATTGGCACAGTCATTAGTGTTGGCTACTGATTGTCACCATTGCCGATTTATTTTTTTCTACATTTAAAAACATGTCCAACATGATGCCAATCTTTTGTATTCAATATCATGCCTGATTCTGACTGTGTCCTTTAATGTTGCCTTTACATTATTTGATGCATTGGCAGAGAAGCTGTACCTTGGAAAGGTGATGAAATAAGTTCAGAGAGAGAAAGTTCATAATTTGATGAATGAAAAAAAAACCACAGAAACACCAAGGATGGTGACTGTTGTTTTCGAGCGTGAGATCAGGCACACACACACACACACACACACACACACACACACACACACACACTACCAGGGCCACATGAGAATTTATTCAGGAAAGTTGCCAAGGGAATACAGGAGCAGAGAAGCAGAACATAGAAGAGAATTCAAGATGGCGGGCCTCTTTTAAGAGAATGTGTGGGCACGGATTCATGTAGCAATGCCTAGGGGCATGTTCTGCCGGTGTCGTGTTGGCTTTACCTCCTGGTGTGCCGGGAATACTTACAGTGATTTTGGTGGCCCTCACTCACTGCCTCCCATCTGACCACATAAGCATGAAGTAGGTATGCAACTATTCCTGGGAAAGGGGAAATACGGTCTGGGAACTGCTGGCTCTGGGCTGTCTGGCTGTGACTTATCATTGTGTACTTGCTGCCATTCATACTTTCCTAAGCTATGTCCATCTCCTTCAGAGGCACCAAGCACCTCTTGCTATGCTCCTCTTATTTTAATAATCTGAGCTACCTTTTACAAACACTGCCACAATCTCCTTAATGGGCAGAAAAAGCCTTTCAAAGAGATATCGTTCTGGCCTGAGTTGTCAAATATTGCTAAAACGTCTGCAAAATTTGCCTTTTGATAAGGTGCATTTAATCATCCAAATTGTGAATTGAGAGACAGCGATAATAATGTCTTCCTTCATCCCTCTCTTCCTTTCTGTCTTCTTTCTTATTTCTCTTTCCTTCCTTTGCTCAATTGTTCATGAAGCATTTTCTCATCTGTGCAGCAATTTGCTAGCAGCTAATGAATGTGTATCAAGTACTGAGCTCAGAAAAAAACTATGTCTATAGTTTATTGGTTCCAGCATATATGTGTGTATATATATGTATATATATATATATATATTAAAGGAAAATAAAAAAGGTAGGTGCTGTGGTGGCTAATCTCGGTTATTAACTAGACAGACTTGAAGGGTAAACCTCAACTGAAGAATTGCCTCTATCAGATTGCCCTGTGGATTTGTGTGTGAGCATTTTTTGGATTGCTAATTGATGTAGGAGAGCCCAGCCCACTGTGAGTGGTGTCTTTCTAGGCATGTGGACCCTGGTTTAATAAGAAAGGTAGTTGAACCTAAGTAAGCAAGCAGGCTGGTAAGCAGTTTTCCCCTCTTGCTTCATCCTTAAGATCCCGCCTTGGCTTCCCTCAAGGATGGACTATAACCTATAACTATTTCCTCCCTGAGCTGCTTTTGTTGGTGGTGTTATCACATCAATAGAAATCAATCTAGAACAGATAGAGAAACAGGTTAGGCTCTCTAAAGCCTTATGATTGATGTGTGGTTTATCTAGGAACTTGTTGAAACTACGCAATGACAGTCCATACACTAGCCAATCAGAATTTACTCTTAATGCATATACCTTTGTGTGTACAAGAAAGTCTAAGAAGCCTGCAATACTGTGCTATCATGAGTATGCACCTTACTGTGGGAAACCAAGGAATTGTGCGCATTGTATGTGCTATTTGGCAGTGGAAATAGATACTTCAGGACATGCTTCATTGGTCATCTTGCTTGAGCTGGGCTTTATGGAACATATATGAGTTGCTGAAAAATGAGAAGCAAAGGCAACCCAGGGAAAAAGGAAAGGCAACATAAGTGGGAACATTTATAAAGAGCTCAAACCCTCATGTGCTGATACGTTACATATTTAGTAAAATCTAGACTATCAAGACATCAACCCACAGTCAAAAACTAGGCAGACATAGCTCAGGGCAGTTCTTCAGCTTTGAGTACAAGGCCAAACAGCTGGGCTTCAACGGCACGCACCTTTAATCCCAGCATGGGGAAAGCCTGGGAATGGTGACTTTCACTTTATCCGGTAACTCCAGAGACAGAACTTTCTGTGTTTCTGTGAGTTCAAGGCTGACTACCAAATAGAGTAATTTCCCCTTGAATTCTGACCTGGATGGCATACAGCTGTGTAAGAAAAGTATTTAAGGCGGCATAGGGAACAGTATCAAGGAGTGAGGCTGAGGAAGCTGGAAGATAGCTGGGTGAGATTTGACTGTGGTGTTTTTTCTCTCTGATATTTCAGCCTTTCCCTGATATCTGGCTCTGAGTCTCTTTCAGTGCAATCGGAATTTGTGCTCCACCCTCATGTTTGAGGAGGTCCACAGGGAAGCCATCATGGGTGTGGGGATGACCTGAGCCAAAACTAGCACAGGTATCGACACCAGTCTGGCTCTTCCAGTCTTAGGTCGGCATGACATTGTCCTGGCGCTGGAACAAAATGACTGAAACAGACATGTTAGAAGTTTGAAACATTTATTTTGGCTCTTAACTGTAGCACTTTCAGTCCATGGCCAATGGGTTTCATGGTTTGGAACCTATAATGAAACATGGGATTGCGGCTTAGTGATTTTGAAACCTGCTCACTTTAAGATGTCCACGAAGCAGAGAGAGAGAGAAGAGGTGGGTGGGGTCTCAACATCTCCTTCCAAAGGATACCCCAATAATCTAACTTATTTCCCCTAGCCCCACCTTCTAAAGGTTCATGGATCCCAGAAGTGCCACAAGCTGTAAATCCTTTAGCATATGGGATTTGAGGGAATGTTTAAATCTGACTGTAACAGATTGTAATTTTAACTCACTAACAGTTTAGACTCAATTCTGTGAGCCAGTGTTAGCCTTGGCTGGAAATTAGGATAACTTTGAAACATTGTAACATATAGAGCCTTTGGTGCTATATGTGAGAATTGAATTGGTTTGGAGTGACAGATTTCCTTAAACCACTCAGATAATCCAGGTGTGCAGAATGAATCATTGAGACCATCTGCATAGAGCAATAGGAGGCCTTTGACGGCTTTTAAGTAGGAGCAAATCCAATGGTTCTGTTCGTGAGCACAGACTGTAAATCCTCTCAATGAGAGTAGGTGGTTGTGAATTAGGGAAAACCTAAAGAAAGCAATAGATAATGTCACTTTGAGGAGTGGCCTATGGATACACAGGGAAGAGACTGCCTGCCCTCAGCATGGTGGATGTCTAATGTTCACCCAGACACATTCACATCCAGTTTGAACTTAGCATATCTAGAAGTTGGATGTAGCCAGAAATAGCCAATTACAACCATTTGAATAATAAGGCTGCAAAGAAATAATGTGCTGAGGACCTTAAAATGAATTTGATAGAACATATGAGAACAGAGAAGTACATTTAGGCTCTGCCTAAGGTGATGCTCCCTGTCACAAATACAGGGACAAAGGAGATGCAGTGTTCAGTTCAGGGTATGCTGTGTCTGAGGTGCTTCTCAGTTGTGGTTCAGAGGATTAAACCCAGGGCCTCCTGCATTCCAAGCAAGGGTTCTTTATTCCCCTGAGCTATACCCCCAGGCCAAGGTTTTCCATATTTAATGTCCATCTTGTGTTTTGTTGGTCTTCCAGGTTTAGTATGTGGATTAGAGAACTGCTCGAGTATTAGGTTTCCTTGAAGCCTGAAGAAGGACTGAGAAGTTCTTGAAGAAACAGGTATGTTCAAGGCTGGAGATGAGATGAGAAGAGAAGCCGATAGGCTTGAAGTGCACTGGAGAGCCTTGATGGAGAGTGGCCCAGGGAGACCTCGGGAAGGAAGGCCAGCTTCTACAGGTGCTCTTTTCTGGGTGCTTTCTCAGGTTGCTCTTAGCAATAAACCTAACTGGTTATAGAATCCTCCAAGGTGGTATATGCTCCAAGACCCATAAAACTGTAGTGTGGGAAATACAAGAGACAACTATGAACTTTTCTGATCTATCCCCAAACTATTTCTAACAAGGGAAGCTAGATTCTGATTTTGCATTAATGGTAAAGGAATTGCAATCTTTCAAGTTAGCTCTTTCTTACCTTATTCAAAAACCTGAAGTAATAAAAACGTCATAGTTATTAAATAATAGCTTTATGGATTACTCTACTCTCCATGAATAATAAGTCTAATTTGATTCACCATTTACTCAGAAACTCCCATACTAGGCACTGAGGATATAAAGGGGAATAAACCTGGGTCCTTAGGAAATATGTAATGGTGGAGACTGATGTTATCACTACTTGCCTTTAACAAAATGTGTTGAGTGCAGCCAATAGCATGCACCTGTGTCAGGAGCTGCCTGGCTTCCATCTCCAAATGTGGCTCTGTGAGAGGGAAATGGCAAGAGCCGTCTGAAAGATACTACCTCAAATCATAGATACAGGGATGGAAATATGAGGCAAAGCAAGTGCACAAGGTCTCTCAGGCAGCTGGGATGAACATGGCAGAACTGAGTCGGGTAAGAGGAAGTCTGGTGTGATGGGATGCTATCTTGGCTACCTAGCTAGAGACTGGAGCCATGTGTCTGGGACCATGTGGTATGCCAGCCTAAGAAGCTGAATAATAAAACTTCCATCCTCAAAACATTTGTATACACACACACACACACACACACACACACACTCCTCACAATTCAGAAAACCATTAAGTAAAATAAATTAGCCATGAGGCTGTCATCATTTCCTTGGAGACCAGTAGAAAGGTTCTTTGTTATAAGGAAGTGATATGTGAGGCAGGCCTGATGGCCATGTTATTCAGAGGCATGTGCGGGAAGACAAGAATTTGTGGCTGGCTGGATATAGGATCTGAAGAATAAGAGTAATGAGTAATGTTACAGAGTTCAAAGATTTGATTCAAGTGAAGAGATGAACTCTAAAATTGTGCCATAGTTCTTGGCCCTGAGAAACTTGTAAGTCAACCAGGGCAGTGTGTTTAGTAAGTATACTCCAGGGAAAAAGGTTGACAAGAGTGAGCAAGACAATAGTTCTTCTGCTTGAACAAAATTGAATTGTTCCTCCCATCACGGCTGACACCTGTGTTAAACAAAACAACACCCCCTGAACAGAGTTCTGTGGCTTCATTTTACAACTAAGCGTTTGTTATACTCTGTGCTCTAATGGAGTGGGTAAAATAGGTTCAAAGGCTGAGCCTGTTGGCTTGAAGCTGTCATATGAAAAAAAAACCCTTCATTTTGATTAATATAATTGAAGTGTTAAGTATGTATCTGCTAAATTGCAATCAAATCAGTGAAATGTTATTCATTTTTTAAATGAATCTGTCAGAAGTTTTTATGAGTATTCTGCCAACAGTGAGTTGGATTTGCATAACTTAACTGCAGATATTACTATTTTGTAAATGGGTAAACTGAGAGACTGAGAATGCAAACTTTTCCTGAGAAAGTCACCACCAAGGTCCCCAGTAAGCCACAGTATGTTGTCTCTGGTGACTCCTTTGCCAAGTAGAGCTGATTTAATTATGGTTCTAAATCAATGCCTTACAGGCGCCCAGGTAGGTAATGAAAAATTCACTGTCTTCATTGTGTACTGAGTCACTACAAGCAGCAGGACCAACTCTAAACAGCTTGCAACCCTGGGTGGAGTTCATTCTGAAGAGATCAAACATGGTTCCAAGCACAACCAGTTAATAAAGAATGCATGTCTAGTCTCCATTGTTCCAGGGCCAGACACTAGGTATATGGCCTTCATCTCCTCCAGGTTTTTCTGCTGCCTTTGTTCCCCTTTCTCCTTCCCATCTGTACCCATTTCCACCCTACTTGCCATCCAGTCTTTGAAAGTCTTTACAACATTTGAATGCTGGGGGAAAATACTTTGAGCCATCTGAGAAGCAGCTTTGCTACAGTAAGCTCTTTCCCATATGCCAGGAAGATAACACTGAAGGGAGCTAGGCATGGGAGGACACACCTATAAAACCAGTGATCAAGCGGCAGAGACAGGAGGACTGTTGTAAGTTGGATGCTATCTGTATCTACAGTGAGTCCCAGGCCACCTAGAGCTGAATAATAAGATTGTGTCATTAAAAAACAAAGAAAGAACAAAAGACAATGATGAAACACACGCTCATGCCCTGCCTTCTCATTACAAGAGTGTAGTAGGAGCATAGACAAGGCCTAGGTACAAGTAAGTACAATGTGTGCTGCCAAAGCCAGAAGGCTGAGTCTGGGAAGCAAACAGTAGATAGATACCCAGGCTCATCCCACTAAAAGGAATCTGAGTGTCAGAAGACTTCTGAGGGGCTATTTTCCTTCTGTCTTCAGAAGTTGAAAAGACAATGATTAAACACAAACTTTTTTGATGGAGGTTCTGACCCCATTTACACATGGAGGACTACCTGAAGAATGCCAATGTCAAATATCCACAGCCTAAAGCAGTGTCTAAGAGCTGAAAGTGGTAGGGCCTGGATACCAGTGTTCTCTCCACGGTCCCTATGTGATCCTGTGTGCTGGCTGGTTAGATCTCCCATAGCGGGGGGGGGGGGGCAAGGGGGGGCGGGGGGGGGACAAGGAACAGAAGAAAGGGGGAGTGGGATCGAGCACTGCATGGTAAGACAAGCGTCGGATTTAAAGCCCACAAACAGTTGAATAATACATTATTGTTTTCATGCAACAGCACATTTGTCCTCATCATTCCTCGTGTAAATGTTTTATTCTATTGAAGTAACTACTTTACATTTTTAATGAAAAGCCTTAATTGTGATATAAGCACAGATGTGATGACTCCATGTAGAGGGCAGGTTGGCGATTTTGTTTGGTAACCCTGTGTTTTGTTTTGCTTTGTTTTTAACTCTGAAGCCTCTCCACAATAAAAACCACACTGTTGAATACAAAGAAGCCCCCGGTAGCGGTCGCTTTTCACTGGATGACAAGAAAAGGGGACCAGTCAGAGACACCACTCTGTACCTGAGAGTTACTTCAGAGTGGCTTTAAAATCCGCTCTTTATCCATCCCTCACAGCCCTGAGCAGATGAGTAAAGAGGCCTCAGCTCTAAGAGTCAAGTGCTGTGTCTCTGTCACACAGGAACATGGCTGGAGAACTGCCTGTCATCAATACCCATGTGCTCTCCAGGTGTGTGTACTCCATCTATCTAAGCAGGGATGGGGAGGCGGTGTGGGACTGGGGGGGGATGTTGTGCAATTCCATCTCTTAATGATCAAGAGACTGGTGTGAGCTTTTAGATAAAGGTATTGCTATACTTTTCAGCCTGAATGTAGAGGTTAGCTTTAGCTAAATTCCAACTTTCGGAGGGAAGGAAAAAAAAATAACTTTTGGTTCTTAGTTGTCACATGACTTTTAATGACACAATTGTTGAAATGTGTACAATTTACAAACATGGTGCAAAATTCAAAGAGAGTAATTATTAATCTATTGGGTGTTCAAAAGTCTCAAAGATATATAGTATCGCAACTGAGACTTAGAGCCAAATATCAGGGGAACACTATATATAAATATAAATATAGAGGAAGCGCTATAGTCACTTTTTACTCAGCTGTCTTATAACTTTTTTAGCCTCACTATTGGTCACTTTTGTCAGTTGCTTTTCTTAGTAGCTTTTGTTTTCTTTGGGTGTTTATGAGCCTTTATATACCCTATCTCATCTAGGTTAGGATTATAGGCGTGTAGCCTTGAATTTACAGAAACAGAATTCTGTCTCTGGAGTTGTGGGATCAACAAGGGTGTAGATCACTATTCTCAGGTTTCTCTGTGTTGAGATTAAAGGTGTTTATCTTTTTATTTAAGGTTTAAGAATTTTTTGAGCTGTCTGCCTAGGATTTGACTGTGTGCCTCTCTCTATAATATTTAGGTTTTATTAGGTATGTAATATATATATCCACAAAGATAAACGGCCAGAAGGGCAGAATATCAAATCATATAAAAAGACGTGGAGTGAGTTTTAGAGGTATTTCCTAGGACTACCAATAAATCCTGAAACAGTTTAAATAATGAAACATCACAGGGTGAGGGAGTAGAGAGATGGTTCCCTGGGTAATAGTCTTTGCTCTGGAAGCATGAAAACCAGAGTTCAAATCCCTAGCAACCATGTAATAGCCACACATCCCTGCATAAGCCTATAGCCCTAGAATTGAGGAATGGGACTTAGGCATAGAAACATGGAAACCCTAAGGACAAAATAGACAGCCAGCCTAGAAGAACTGCATGTTTCCAGTTTGCTAAGACCTTGTCTCAAACCAATAAGGCTAGAACAAGGGAGAAGGATACCCCATATTCACTCTATCATCCAGATGGGTATGCACCTCCATACACATGTGCATGCACCTTAAACACACACACACACACACACACACACACATTTGTAGGGGAGGGCTTACTCCCACAATATTGTAGATTGTTAGTTACTGGATGTAAACAAGCTATCCAGTCTATTTAAAGGCATGTCAATTAACTGTATCTTTAAATTTATTGAGAGAAATTTATATGCTTTATGGAGTACAGAGAATCCTTTTGGCCACTATGAGAAGGGACATATAAGGAATAATAATAATAAATATGTTTTAGCTACGACTATTTTTTGGATGTCAAAACAAGTAAGGCATTACACACTGATATAATCCAAAGATCCAAAATCTGAAAATTTCTGAATTCTAATATGATACCAGAGGGGAAGATGCCATACCTGGCTTTCTAGAATAGGCAGAAGCCACAAATGCACTAAAAATTTGTATGAATTACATTGAGGCTGTACAGGCATTTATGAAACCTGAAGATTTTGATTTATAAACTTAAGACCCATCTTGAAGATCTCATTATATACATTGAAATAGTCCAAAAATTTTTTTTGAAAACTCTGGTTAGGAAAAGGATGAGGTCAGCGAGGGTGGGAGAATACAGGGTAACAAGGATGAAAATGATAATATCATAAACATGAATGAAAATATTATATAAAACTGTTGTTCTTATGTATAATTAACATAGGCTAATGAAACAAATGCTAATATCAAAATGAACCAAATCTCTAGGGCTAACATGTGAATTACCCACAATACTTACTTTTATAAGTTAAGCTAACATCTCTAAGCCTTGGATTCCTAACCTGTAAAATAGGCATGAAAGCCAAACCAAAGAGATGCTACAAGGATAATGATACTAAATGTTAATCTTGATTAATTTGAGGACTCTGAAACATTTCTGGTCCCAAGACATTTTAGATAACGTGTCCTCAATCTGAATGGCCCAAGTGTGGGTAAATATCTGGCCAATTTGTTCTCAATCACTTAGTCTAGTATATAAAGATAGGAAATGAAGTCTTACTCATGTCTCCCAAAAACCTCTGGGGATTTCAAAGAAGAAACAAACATTTCTTGCTCATAATTCTAAGAAACAGGAGCTAAGGCATAATCTGAAGTTTCTGTCCTGCCAGAAACTCAAATACCTGACAGCTGCTTCTCAAATAATTGACTCGAGGCTTAATATTATAGTAACTGCTGGGCCAGTAGTTCAAGCATATTACTATCTAACTCTCAGGCTTAAATTAACCCATAATTCTTATCTTTATTTACCCACATGGTTTAGTACCTTTGCTCAGTCCAGCATTGTCATCTTGCTTCTTCTGTATCTAGCTAGTGACTGCTTCTCTGTCTTTTCTCTTCCCAGAATTCTCCTGGTCTGATCATCTTGTCTATATGTCCTGCCTTCCTACTGGCTAATCAGTGTTTTATTAAACCAATATAAGTGACAAAACTTTACAGTATACAAGAGTGTTATTCTACAGCACTGGGGAGATGGGGAGACATGGTTTTCTTTCTTAGGAATCGCACAAGACTCAAAAGGCAGCTTTTTTTCTCCCTTTCTAGGAATGTCTTCCTCCTACTTCCCCAAAAGACAAACCTAGGCCCAAGACAAAGTAACATACAGCACAGAGCACAGCATAGGCCAGGCCTCTTAGAAGTAAGACACAAAACTCACAAGATCTTATTATCTCCAGAGGAAGGGTACTTTCTGAGATGGTATACAGAGTCCTGAAAAATAAAAAAGGAGAGGTAATATTCCTGTCTGCAGGAAATGAGGTAGCTGTGAGGGGCTGAGAAGTACAAATCACTCAAACTATCACTTCAGCAAGAAAATTCTGGCCAGGACAGTTCATGCTGAGCCCCATGGGCTGTCTGAGCAAACACTGGATACCACTTTATACTGTCTCCTCAAGGCATTTAATGAAGTCATTTCTGTCGAAGTTCTCTTAGCTTAGACCTAAACTAGCCCAAGTCAGCAGTGGGAGATAAACTGTTCAGATATAATTTGGACAATTAGAACACACTTCCTTGGAGGGCCTTTGGCTAAGAATTTAATCAAACATGTATTAATGTAATTTCAAAGCCTTGACTGAGTCTTCATATAGTAAAAGAGGTCAGTGCTGAGAAGGGACTGAATGGAGGGTCCTTTGCCTATGACTGGGAGATCTCTAGTGCAGCCATTTAAAAATGAGGGTAGAAAAGCAGGGGAAATTGTTTTCTTTATTTGGGTGAAGCACTAACTTTGGAGTCAGAGACTCTCTTTGGAGATGAGATACTCGTGGGTGTGAGCTCCAAAGCTTAGCTCTGCTTCCAACACCCTCTGCCCTGAGTGAGTATGCATCCAAGTATTGTAGCTGGCTTGTCTCTAGATCTGTCCCTCACTAAGGTGTCTTTGATAAATGTGTTCTTCCCCATAGGTCCCCACAAAGAGATCACTTGAGAAGCTTTTAGGAAGTAAGAAAATATGCAGGGAGAAGATTGCTCTTGGAGCTATAGTTAAAAAAAAAACAGCATGGTATTGGCATAAAAACAAGCACATTGATCAATGGAATTGAACTGGAGACTGAGACATAAATTCACACACCTATGAACACCTAATTTTTGAATTAAAAAAAGCTAGAAATAAACATTGGAAATAATCAGTATCTTCAACAAGTGGTCAAATTTGATAACTGCATGTAGAATCGTGCAAACAGATCCATATTTATCACCTTGTGCAAAACTCAATTCCAAATGGATTAAGGTTCTTAACATAGGACTAGATACATTGAATCTGATAGAAAGAATGGGGAACAGTGTTAGACTCAATGACACAAAAAAAGACATTCTGGACAGAAGACTGATAGCACAGGCAATAAAATTAACAATTATTAAATGAGACCTCATGAGACTGTAACTCTTATCTATGACAAAGGACACCATCATTTGAACAAAAAGGCAGGCTACAGAATGGGAAAAATGTTTACTAATTACACAGATGATAAAGGGCTAATATCAATATCTAAAATATATAAAAACTCAAAAGATTATACATTAAAGAAATAGCACAACTAATAGAAATAGATTGAGCTAAAATGAAAGTGCTGGCTAGCAATATGTCTGAGCCATTGGTGAATCAGCAAAAAAAGTAATATAAGCCTTTGTGTAATTATTTGGGGCAAAGTGGCAGCAGGACTGAGAGTGGGTCCAAACCTCTGGGCCAGGCCAAAAACTTCATATTACAACTAACCCATGATTTACTATAAAGCAATTCATGGTTTCTTTTTCCTTTGCTTCTTTCTACTGAGCAGATTCAAAGAATGACATAGTTGATGGGAGATGTCTTTCTGTGTGCTGTAAATATCATTGGTTAAAAAAGGAACTGTTTTGAACTATGTTAAGGCATCTTTGAAGCAGGTGGTAAATCTGAGCACAGATAAAGGGGAAGAAGGGCTGAGTCATAAGAGACCTGATCCAGCCACCCAAGAATCAAGTGTAATAGAGCACAGGTAAACTGTGAGCTATGTGGCAAGACAGATTAATAGAAATGGGTTGAGTTAAGATGTGAGAGCTAGCTAGCAATAAACCTGAGCCATAGGTAGAATAGCATGTCATTATAATTATAAGTATTTGTGTGATTATTTGGGGCTAAGCAGCAGTGGGGCTACTGGCGGGGTTTCTGAGTAGAGGATTCTGTCCCCCACAACTGAATGCAATCCTAGTTGTAAAGTGTTTTATGATTTACTAGGAGAAACATGCTTCCTACCATGACAATAATAGACTAAACCTTCGAAACCGTAAGCCAATCCCATTATTTTTTTCTTTTATAAGAGTTGCCATGGTCATGGTGACTCTTCAGAACAATACAAATCCTAACTAAGACAATTTCCATGGTCAAAGGTTCAAGAAACTGCAAAATTTAGAGAGTAAAAGACCTGAGGAAAGTCTCTCTATCACATTGAAATATTGCTTAATACTTTTGAATAAAATGTCAATATGCCTGTCTTTTTTTTTTTTTTTTTAGTAAAGGTAATATGAAAAGAATGGACTGGAAACAGATAAGATAATTCTGGATTTTCTAATATAATTAGAGCAAAAATTATGTCTTTGTATATAACTCAGTAATACTATATTCTAAAATCACCATCTTTAATGTCTAGTATCTTTCTGAATTGCTCTCCATCTTATTTTGTGAGACACAGTCTCTCCCTGAAACTAGGGCTCAATGATTCAGGTAGACTAGTTGGCTAATGGACCCCAACAATAAGTTTCTACCTCCTAGTGCTAGAATTACTGATATGTGCTAATGCACCCTGTGTTTTTGCCCATAGATTCCAGGATACAAACTCAGGTTGTCATGCTAGTATGCCAAGCATTTTACCAGCTGAGGCAACTCTCAAGTCCCTATAGTTGGTTTTCTAGGATTGAAATAAACACAAAGCCATAATCATATGGACATGTTAGGGACATAAGAGACAAAGTTAACTGGACAACTACTTGAGGGTAAAAATGAATAAGCATGAGGATAAAAGAGGGCAGATAGGTTTATCCAAAATATACAAAAACCCTTTAAAGAGGTGAAAGACCCTGCTATATTTAAATTCTACTAAGAGGTAACATCCAATCTGACATGGTCTTCAGATGAAACCCATTGGAGAGGTGATAGGTGGATACAAATGTGGATATGGTATACCATGAGCACATCATAGACCAAGTTCAAACATAAATTTGATAGTAACTGAAGGCAGGACAGCAACCTGCTGTGTATAACTGTGACCACTTGTAGTGGGATTATGATGGTAATGTAAATATTTGTCCCACCTCTGGGTTTAATAAAAAGCTGATTGGCCAAAGGCAAACAGGAAGTGTGGGCAGGGCTACCAGGCTGAGAAACATCTCAGAGCAGAAACAGATGCCAGAGTCACTAGAGCTGCCAAGAGAATGCAGAGGAAATGCTGCTCTGAGAAAAGGTACTGAGCCATATGGCTGAACAAGATTGGTTGAGTTCAGATGAAAGAGTTAGCAAATTATATGCCTGGGCCCTAGGTCAATCGGCATATACAAAATTAATATAAGCCTGTGTATAATTATTTAAGGCTAAGTGGGGCTGAGAGTGAGACTAAACCTTTGTTCTAGGCCAAGAAAGTCCAGGCCAGAACCATTTACAACAACCACTAAAGTGTCTTCTATGACCATGGTGACTACCACGCTCTCACTCATAAAAATCAGTTTTCTGTAACCTTTTCTCTGCTTGTGTGAGAAGTATTTACAGGGTTCTCATGGGAGTTTGTACCTTCCTGGGAGTGTGTGTTTAGAAGAGATCTCATATACTTAAAAGCTCAAAGAACAAGTGCTTTGATGGGTAATGATGTATAAAATCCTCAGTATTTGCTTATACACTCATTTCTTGATTGTACTATAATGGATTATCTAATTTTCAGATTATCCCTGCTCACTGTCTTTGTTTTTAAAAGGACTATTTCAGGAGAGGCAAGAAAAAGAGATTTTTTTTGGAGCTTCAATTTGTTAGCAGTGATATCGTATGGTAAGGGATTTTTACATATGCCAATAAATGAAGCTCTTTTTGAAAATGTTAGCATCAGCTATCTGCTTCCTTATCCTCACTGAAATTGAATAAGTATTTTTAAAGCATATTGCTAAAATGCATAGTCTGTTTGATGTCTCTATGTGTGTGTTCTATGTATATGTGTGAACATTCAGGAATATACATGTGGAGGCTGGAATCAAATCCTAAATGTATTCTTCAATTGCTCTACACCTTGCTTTGTTTTTTAATTATTTTATGTGCATTGATGTTTTGCATGCATCTATGTGTATGTGATGGTGTTGGATTCTCTAGGATTGGTGTTATAGACAGTTGTGAGTTGCTATGAAGGTCCTGAGAATTGAACCCAGGTCCTCTGGAAAAACAAAAACAATCAGTGCTCTTAACCACTGAGGAAGCCCTCCAGGCCCTGCACTTTAATTTTTTTTTTAAGACAGTTTTTCACTAAGCATGGAGCTTACTGATTGTCTAGACTGGCTATCAGTCAGCTCCTAGGATTTGCCAGACTCGCCTCCCATTGCTGATCTCACAGGTATTAGCAGGCATGCCCAGCCTTTTACATGGGTGCTGAGGATCTGAACTCTGGTCATTGTGTTTGCATGAAAAACTCTACACACTGAGACCTCTCCTACTTCTCTTTTTGTGAAACAAAGACTCTCTTTATAGTCAGCTAGGCTGGCCTCAAACTTGAAATTCTCTTGTTTCAACCTCCTAAGTGCTAAAAAATGCCACCATAGGTGAATAATCTTTAAGATATGCAAAGAAAGCTATTAGTGTGTGGCATATGACATACATAATTGTAAGAATGTGGTAGATTGAGCCTTACCTAGGCATTTGAATGATCAGGGTTAAAAAGTTGTTAGTCTAAGGTGAAACCACAATGGTTTCTTAGGTAATTTTATTCATAGCCAAGCCATGGGCTTTGCTACCTCTTGTTTGCAAGTCTCTTTCTCTCCTGTGAGGAAAAAAGGATAGATTCAGAGTTTATAGTAAGATTTTGAATACCTCCATTCTGCAAGAAAATAAAGGGCCCTTCACTAGTTAAAAGGCTCACCTCAATTCCTTCAAACTTTGTCCAGCAAACCCAAGACTCTGAAAATGCATTAAGGTAAGCAAAGCAGAGCTGTGGGAAGACTCTAACGAAACATAAGGTCTGGAAGGGGGACAGTGGTCCACGTTCTGGCTGACCTCAAAAGAGCTATGTGAGAGGGAGCTGACTGACAGGCAGTTGAAAGCACCCACATGATTTATCAAGGTTTATGATTTTTGTCTTTTCAAGATTGTCTTCTGTCAGATCTCATGATGTATAGCTGTGCATTATGAAATTACTATCTCTCATTGCTTTCTAGCGGGAACATCTGCATTTGCACATAGATGCTTCAGTGTTATCCACCACATCCAAAGCCAAAGCCAGGAACTTTCTTCAAAGGTTGCCTACAGGTCTCTTTCACAATGAATGACAACTCTACACATCTTTTCAATCAAACCAGACATCTGAGAAACATCTGAGAAAGTCCATCCAGACTCCCCTACTCTGTCATATAGATACGTGTATATTCTTCCCAAGGTATAGTTGGAATCATTCTACACTTCCTGTGCCCTAGATACAGGAATGCAGGCTCTGAGGTAGACATTACAAACTTGAGCTTTGCCTTGGTGTAAGACTTATCACCTGTCTTTCTGCTGGAAGCCATCTATTCCAGGTTATTTCCTCTCTATTCTACCAAGACACACTGCTTGCTTCCTGCTTCCACATCATCTGTTCTCACATAGTCTTCTTAGAGTTCTTTTGTGTGTGCAGAGGAGGTCTCACCCATGGAATTTTATAAAGACAACATTGCTTGTTGACAAAATCTGGATTAGATCTAGAAAAGGAAGCCAACTATAACCAATTCAATAGTTACATAGCTTCGTAGTTTAGACACAAATTCTGAAATTTGCCGTTTATCATCCTATTTGCAAACACTTATAGAAATGATTTAGCCTATACAACAGAAAATTGATGGGAGAGCTGTCAGCATAGACAGAAGATCCAGAAGACCGTAGCTCCCCAGTAACTGGGGGGAAATGGAGAGGTGAGGAAGGCCAACAGCATCCCAGAGCCATGAGACTTTAGAACAAGATATCTTATGGGACCTTTATGTATCTTAGTATTTCCTCTAAAACTATTCTGTTAACAGACATGATCTTGGTGACTTTTCAAATCAGAATAGTTTTGTTTTGATTGTGAATTCCTGGACATACCTGTTACTGAAGGGTCTGGACATATTTTCCAAATGTATGTTTTGTCCCTCCCAAGCAAAGAACCAATGTATAGATGAGATGCAGAAACAGTGAGGAAGATACCATATGGAGCAAAACTGAATGAGGAACACCACCTCAAGCAAGGGTGCCGTAGGGTGTCAGCGCTTTTGAGTGAGTTGACTCCTTCAAACAAGCGAAGCAAGCAAGTGATTCTGGCATTGGTCGCGAATACTTCCCTTTTCTACTTTTTTTTGTTTACTCATTTTATTTATGTTTGTGAGTGTTTTGCCTGATTTATAGATGGCCGTGAGCTGCCATGCTGGTACTGGGAACTGAACCCAGGTCCTCTGCAAGAGCAACAGGTGCTCTCAACTACTGAACCCTCTCCCCAGCCCTCCCGTTTAAGGTTTACTTATTTTTTATTTTATAGTATGAATGTTCACTTGAATGTATATATCTATACCAAATATACCAGGTGTCCTTGGAGGCCATAGAAGGTATTTAATCTCCCTAAAGCTGGAAATTCTGGTTGTTATGGGCCACCATGTGGGTGCTAGTATGTCAACACAGGCCCTCTACAAAAGTAGTAAGTGATTTTTAAACAATAAGGCTTCTCTCAAGTTTCTAGTTCCTAATACTTCTTGAAAATAAATTTATTTTTAATTTTGTGTATATATGTGCATCTCTCTCTCTTTCTCTCTCTCCCTCTGTGTGTGTGTGTGTATGTGTGTGTGTGTGCGTGCGTGCGTGCGTGTGTGTGTGTGTGTGTGTGTGTGTGTGTGTGTGTGTGTGTGTGTGTGTGTGTGTGTATGTGTGTGTGTGTGTGTGTAAGAGGACATTTGACATTTGAACCTTTGGAGCTAAAGTTAAAAGCAGTTATGAGCCCTTTAACCAATGTGAGTTCTTAGAACTGAAGTCAGATTCTCCACAAGAACAATAAGACCTCTTAACTATTGAGCTATGTCTCCAGCCCTGGTTCCTCTGATGTTAGACCAAGGTAAGCCTCCACTCTGGATGGCAAGAGATTTTCAGCATGATCTTCTCCAGTATGGAAAGGTCTTCCCTATGTGGCAAAGAAAAATGCCTTCATCTCACCCTGGTGATGCTCCTCTGATCACCAGTTTTTTGTGTGTTCTGGTCCACATGCCTTCTAAACTCGAAGCACAAATTCTAGTTGGTATTTAATGAAAACTCAGAGCTAGAAAATGGGAAAAAGCTGAAATATCAGAGAGAGAGGAAACAGACCACAGTCAATTCTCACCCAGCCAACTTCTCAGGGTAAAAGCTATCTTCAAGAGTCCTCAGACTGGCTGGTAGTTTGTACGGAATCCCTCAATGTCTACCTATGCCTGCCTTAAATATCTTCTTCGCCCATTGTTTCACTTCCGGGTTCAACTCTGCATCACAATCCTAGAGTTAGGATTAAAGGTGTGAGCTAAGGCTGTTTAGTTATTAGGCCTTGATCTCACAGAAACAGAAAGATCTCTGTCTCCTGAGTGATGGGATTAAAGGCATAGGTCAGCACTAGGTCATTCCCATGCTGAGATTAAAGGCATGAGTTACCACTCTCTGACCCTCAGTGCTTGACTGTGAGAAATTCTGTCCTCTGATATTCCAGGCTGATTTTATTAAATATAAAATATTTCACCACACCCATGCTGACAAACTGAGCATAGATAATAATTCCCAGTCATCTTTTCATGCTGATGCTCTAAGTTGACTTCAGAGCAAAGTCTCAGGGACTATATGGTTTCTGCAGGGACTTCTACGATGGCAGAAATTGAAAAGCTAACCCCTTGTTAAATGGGCTCTTAAAATCCTGGTTGAGGTCTCCTGATCTTGAAAATGTCTGTCTTTCTTTTTACATATAAGGTGGCATGTTTCAGGGGGAGAGAGAGGGGGTCTCTGCCACTCTGAGTGATGTCCAGTTCATGAAAGAAATTTCACATTATCTTTTGGTTCTTAGATAGCAGTACAGCTTCTTGGTTTGTTTATCTTGAAGAAGATGTTCCAATTTCCCAGAATCATGAATTTTATTATACTTTGTTTCTAACATATTTATATCACATCACATTTGTTCTCTGTTCTCCAACAAAAATAACCTAGAGTTTTATTTTTCTTTTTAATCATTCATGTTCAAATGTAGATACTGTCATCTGTTTATCACTGAAATAATTGAATTTATAATTTTCAGGAGGCCAGTGCTTACCTTCCTGCTGGGCTTTGTCGTTGTCCCTGCCATGACAGTGGTGACTCACACAGCCGTGGTGGCATCCCTGCCTTCCTCGGTGCACAGATGGCTAATTAATCTGGAATTCTGGATGAGAAGATAGTTCTGGGCTGTTGGTGAATTGTGTTTACCCTCTACTAGCTCTGCTTCTTGGCATGAGTTTCTTAAGCCTCACATCCTTTTTTTGTGTGGGACGGTAGTCATTATGCAATAAGAAAAGCATTCTTCACATTAACTTTTCCCCTAAAGCCAACTGCTTATTATGTTAAAGATTAAGGTATATAATGCTGTGTTAAAGGAGCAGAGGGGCTGGATGTGTTGGCACATGCCTGTGAGCCAAGCACTGGGCAGACCAAGGCAGCAAAATTAGGAGTTGAGGGCCTTCCTAGAAGGCACTATCTCAGAAAAAAAAAAAAAAAGTAGATATGAAGAACTTATTGCTCTTGTTTTCTGCAATTAACCAATCAACCTGTTGTCTCTTTTGTAAGCATCTCAAATGAAACCTGTGATTAAACTATGCTAATTTGAATATTCACCATCCTAATAAAGGGTATTTATTAGCTTTATGGCAGAGCCAGAAGGAATCTCAGTCACAGCCTGAGGGTATCTCTCTGATAACTCTGGTTCTACAATCTACTAATGTCTTTGATTTTTAAGTCTTGGAGACTTACAGAGATTATTCATTGGCCTTTGAGTTATCATGGGAGGATTTGAAAGAATGACCTGGCCAGAAGCTTGTACCATCCTACATGACATACTTGGTGAGTTTTCTTAGGATCACTAACTGAAGTCAGAGAGGAGGTAGATGCCAGCATTTCAGCTTGGCTTGGGTTGAATGCTCACAAAGGGCTTTTGTGCTTTGTGTCTAACAGGCTTTGCTCTGGAAACCCTTGGTCATTGCTGCCTCAGTTCTGGTTCATGCCATGTACCCTGCACAGCAGTTGTATTCAAGAGTAAACATCCCCCAATCTACAGTTAGTGATGTTATCCTTAGATAATGCCCAGGCTTTTGTATTTGCAGAAAGGCCTCTATTCACAAGGCAGATGACTCATTTAATTCAAGCAACTGGCAATTATTGCTATCTCAACACATCTTTTTAAGCTTTTCCACACAAGGATAGCCTGCATTCCCCATCCTTCCAACTCCTTTAGGATTGAGAAGAATAACTCTAAATAAGAAGAAAGAAACTAATGATTTTAAACCAATAAACAAATAGATACAATATGATGTAAAATAACAAACGAAACAAAAATAATCCACATAAACATGTAGAAAAGTGATGACGGAGATGTCAGCCCTTTTCTGTCAGATAAATATATATATATATATATATATATATATATAAATAAATAAAGTAATTGGAAAGAAGTGAACATATTCGGGAAAGGTCAGGGTGAGAGAGGAAGCATTCACACTTGAAGCTGCTGATCCTAAGTAGAGATGTGCTCTTCTGGAGTCAGGATTCCACCTCCCTTTACATGGAGCCAGGGTCTTCTGCATCTCTAACTCGGGGCTGAGCCAAATTCTTAGGCAGGTCTATGTGTGGCCAGTCAGTGTCTGCCTCTCCACAGAGTGCAGTGTGAGGGTGTACTGTACGTTTATTCAGGTGGGAGTGAGAAACTGGCAGCAGTGGAGAAGGTCAACATTACATATTCATTTTATTTTAAATAATTGATGATGTTTCCTGTCTCTGCTTACATTAATTGCTCTCAGGTGTTAGAAAATGGCTCAGTGAGCTGCGTTTTAATGTGTTTTTTTAGAAAGACAGTGTGCCTGCTCTTTGGAATTCAAAAAGCAACGTGTACTGTGCAGAACTTTCTAAGTGGGGGTTAATGAAAGAAAACTGAATGTATGCGTTGATGCTCTCCACCGTTCGGAAGAGAAGAGCGTGCCAACTGCACTTTCATCCAATCCTGGTAGAAAATCACATTTACCCAGATTCTCATGGTCAGACCAAAGCTGAGGAAATGCACTTTATGTGTTCAGAGATAGTTCTGATAATGAAGAATGAAATGCATCATCAATTCATCTATAGGAAGATGCTTTTCACGACATACATCCCGAAAGTAATCTCTTACAAGAGATCCAATTCTTCCATTGAACAGGCCTTTGTTAGTTTAAAAACTGATGCAACACATGGAAAGTTCCTGTGACAAGGATTTTGTTTTCTATTGAATCAGTAACAGCTTCACTTAAAGCCATATATTGAAAGGAATATGTTTTAATAAATTAGACAAATAACAGGGATAGTTCTAGGTCACATCCTCATTCACGGATGTTTCTGTGCTGTATATTTACTTAAAGAAGAAAATTTATTTCTAAAGTACACATCGTAATGTGTGCTTTCAGAGTGGACACTAATCAAGTTCTGATTTTGTAAACTCAAAGTCATGTTGAATAACGGAACGCAGGTTGCTTCTTAGGAAGGGCTGGTGGCTTTGGAAAATCTCTTGGGGGATTCCATCTAAACACAATATGTATGTCTGAACTTAGAAGTCTCAAGACCTAATTTAAATGACTTTGGGGGAAATTCTTCTTCCCCAGAAAACCCACCCAAATAGGCTTGTATACCATTTAAGTTTTCAAAAAGGCAAAAGCAATCAGAAGAACTTTGTTCCCAGTAATCTAAATTTTGACTCATTAAGAAGCAAGTTATTGTAAAGCAAATTATTATAAAGCACAAGGCAGTAGGTGACATTGCAAAGTTAATCTGCAGACTGCCATTTTAGAAGAACCTTCACAACAATGGCCATGTGCACAAACTATACATGCAATATTCAAAGACACTGTAAGGTGCGTGGCTCAGTGCAGATAGACACGCTCAGAGTCATCAAGTCAACATGCCAGCTGTTCAGCATTATTTACAATATATTGGCATCTCCACTGACCTAAAGAGCTGAAGAAAATAGCAGGCCATATTTTCAGCTTGGTAAAAGCCTGCAGTGGGGAGCCCTTTCGGAACAATTACAAGCATTTGCTGGGAATGCATTTGCTGATTTAACAAACTGGAGAGGACAAATGTTTAACATGCTGTCGTAATGATGTTCAGACGCTTTTCTTGGTATCCGTTGATCTGAGATAATGTGCTCTTGCCCAATCATGCTACAAAGAAGCAGTGGAAATAAATAAATAAATAGATGTAATGTGATGCGTTCCCACAATAGCTGAGCTGCTGACTGCCCCTGACAGATGGAAAAAAAAAAAAAAGTCAATATGATGTCTGAGACAGCCCAGGCTCCTCGGCACTGCAGAATAAATTACATGATTTGCTGAATGCTTGGGCCTCACTCAGACATTCAAAAAAAAAAAAAAAAAATTGGAAAGATAAAAGCTTGCATTGGCTTCAGATGATATTTACTGCTTGATGGATTTACTACCAGCCCCAGTACAGTCATACTGTATTGAATTATTGGCCTCTATTTAGCTGTGTGTCCGTCGGTGCTGAGTGTCCATTTAAGCATAAGTGAGCTGGAGGCCTGCCAAGCCCCTCTGAGGCTCTGGGTGCAGAAAAAGACACAAGCTAATGGCCACCAGCTTGAATAACAGGGAGGGTAAAGACATTGGGGGAGGCAACAAAGCCCAGCTACAAAGTACTTGCTTATCAATATTAATGCCAAAATAAATATTAATGGAGGCTACCCGGCATAGCAATTTCGAATGTGCCTTGTTTTCTTTGTGTTTTAACACAAATGGCTGGAAATGACTGTGTGATTTCTCTCTCATTTCTCTTTCACACCTTCTTTCTTGCTTTGAATCTCAGAAGGAATTTGGAAAAGCCCATTAGCCTTACTTCCGCCCGTCATCACAGCGGCATGCTTTTCTTGAAGGCAAAGGAGGTAAATGAAATGCTGGCTTTAAGAGGTATGCAGCGTCCAATAAAATATATGATTAGAATAGCAATGTACAGTGCGGCAGCTATTGTCACAGATTCTGTATTGTGTTATGCTCAGGCCATTCAATTGAGAAGTAGCAGTTTATATAGAAAAATGTAGGGAAGCTTTATGAACATAGCTTTACAAAAGAAGGTGTCTGCATAGGAATGGACATAGATAGGGACTCTGTACTTTCTGCTCAGTTTTACTGCATACCTCAAACTTCTCCAAAAAGTACATTTTTTTCTTCATGAAATGAAAACTTGTGATACACAAAGGAGGTACGGATGAGTTGGGGTGTAGCCAGGGAAGGCTGAGCAACAAATCTATTAGATTGCTGTTATATATAGCCTAATATGCAGGTCACCTGTGGGTTTCCCAATGTGTGCACTGTGGGAAAGAAATGCTAACTGGAAAAGACAACAGACAAAGAGCTGGTTAGGGTCTGGCAATTATATCCAGACACATTGCTATATATAAAGATCAGGGTAGGGTGAAAGCACAGGTCTCCGGTGAGATCCACAGAGACAATGTGTGGGCAACTGCTTCCATTAGCAGCACAAAGGAGCCAAATGCTTATAGAGGAGCTATAGGGAGCATGCAGGTGACTGAATGTGCAATGTTGGGTTCATGGGGGTCTCCATGCTCTAATAGGAACAAGCATGGTCATCTAGATTTGAGGAAATGGCTGCAGCTAAACCTTTTGCTTTAGCTTTCATGCAATTCTGAGCAAATCCATGAAATTCTATTGGCTCTATTCCTTGCCCCATAAAAATAGTTGAGGAAACTGCCACAGCAGTGAGTGACTAGTTATAAAAGGCAGAGGCTCAGGTGAACATGAAAAATGAAAGACATGGATGATCTCAGAAATTCAAGTGCTTTCATGCTCCTATGCATTTATTCTCTTCACGGCACAGTGATGCAGTTCCACTCTGCCCATTTTGTAGAAGAAGAAAAGTGGGGCATAGTTTCCTACCCCAGGTCACATAGACAGATCATAGGAACACACAGAGTGATCCTTCTGCTAATCCTCAAGTACCTCTGGGTGGCTACACAACTTGAACAATAATCACCATCCGCTTTTGGGATGGCAGGAATAATCTGTGACCTAGTGGACTCAATAACCTACCATAAACCTTAACTTAACTTTCTATGAACACTCTTCAGGTCCCCAGTACTTCCTTGCTACTATCTCTCTATCAGATCTGTCCCTTTGAGAGGATTGTGGACCCTACAGTTTTTACATAAACCACCTGTGGGTTGGGGATCCCAAAGTTCTGGGTATCTTGGATGAAATTGTTCATCTACCTTTAGGCAAAGCATCTACATGAGACTGGAAAGTAGGGGATATCAGAGGCAGGTGATCTTGCCCTTTTCTGCTAGGTGATGCTCCCTCACAGCAGACAACACAACAATCAGCAACCAACTATGTTAGCATGACCACTTCTGCCACAAGACACTTAAGCACATTCTTTGTATTGCTGTCCCAGAACAAAAGAATCCATAAGGCAAATGAAAATAATCACTGTAGCTCAGATTGACAATAATGGGTAGTAATTGTTATTTTCATCTTGGGGCTTGACATACATTACCTCCCTTATTTGTCAGAATATCATCACAGAGTTGCTGGCATTGTCTCCAGCTTTCACAGATAAGTGAAGGGAGATTCCAGGGGGTTAAATCCTAGGTCAGGGTCACACAATGGTTAAGTCAGTAAACTCAGCTTCAAAGCCCAGATTTTGCTAGTCTCAAAGCCAGGTTTTTCCAGCAGTCCTGATATTGTCTCTGGGGCAGCTCTAAAAAGTTATCATGTTAGTTCCATGATACAAGACTGTACAAACTTCCACCCACCAACTTTTTCTAACTCTACATTCAGAAGGAAAGATAAACAAATACTACTTCTTATATCTCATCAATTCTTATTTTTCTAAAAGTTCAAAGTTGGCTTCTCTACCCAGAATAACCTAAAAGCAGAGTGACCAGCATTTTAGGCCCCACCTTACCAAGTGCTATTGTTCAGATTTTGCATTCATTGATAAACCTTACCATTCCTCATTAAACTCAAATAATAAAATACTACTGCTTTGTTTGTAAAGTTGTTATTAGTAATATTGAAGTCATATCCACAGTCTTGGCCCATAAACCTCAATTCTTAATGATTATGATTATCCATATCAAAATAATAAAATCCACTATTGACTTTATAGCAGTGTAATAAGGGGCATCTGCCGTTAGTGCCCTATGAACTGGAGCAGATCGAGATAGATAGATGTACTTATGGTCCTAGAGTGCCAAAAATGCTACTGTTAGTGGCTAGAATAATCTCCAGATTAAAAACTTTTCAGAACTGTAAATACACATGGGGTCCTACCACATTTTAGTGGAGTAAAAACGACTTTTGAGTCTGCCAATCTCTATGAAATCTACTGACTCTACTAAATCTAAGAAATACCTTGTTTCTTGGCCAGAATGACAGAAGTTCTGATGTGTGTTTCTTATGGTCCCAGGGCTAAGCAAGCAGAAGACCCCTGCAAATGGAAGTCATGTATCATCACCATAACACAAAGCACATCATGCATCTTGGCAACAACATGATTTTATGCAAAAGAAAGTGTGTGTGCTGCCTCTGGATAGAGCATGGAAAGCCAGCTTTGCATTCTATTAATGTGTGCATTTATTCACTCTGAAGATCTGTGTTACTACTGCAAGGAAACTTTGCCTTCTACAGAGGGACTAAGTAAATCATTCTAATAAGCACTTCTTAAAAAGCAAAGCACTACATTGGCAATCCATGCTGCAACAATTGCCTTGGTCCCATGCTTTGGGTCTCTATTGTTCATACATACCTTTGACCAGTCAGCTTAGAACCATCAGAGTTTGTGTGTGTGTGTGTGTGTGTGTGTGTGTGTGTGTGTGTGTGTGTGTGTTTGTGTGTGCGTGCGTGCGTGCGTGCACATGCAGGGTGAAAGGGGGTGTTGTTGTTATTTTACTGTTTCTGTAAAAGCGGTCTGAGGTTTTGTCCTCAGCATATGTGATGTCAAATCAACTATGTCATCATTTCCTACTAGTCACTTTAAGAATCCACCTGTGATTGAAGTGAGCACTGAATGTGTGATGGGATCTAAATTAATGGACACACTAATTAGTTTCTCTGTGGTGAGCTCAGGCACCTGTTTGATAACAAGCTGAGAGAAAAGGAGATCCCAGAATGGTAGATGGAATAAGGTCATGAAGGTCAAATCTTCATCCTACAAGGCATAACTTTAGCCACCAAGATGGGAGTCAATTGTAGATGCTCTAGGTCAGAAGAAATGTTGAACTAATTTTTTTAAAATAAATTGCTGTGGTACAGATATTTAAAACCCACACATAGAAGGGTTAGTCATGAGAACACAAAGAAATGGAATAAACGGTCAACCTTCAGATTGAAGTGATTAATAGGAAGGCTCCCTTGGGATCAATCAATACTGGGGCTCCTATTGTCTGGTATATTTATTAACAACCTGGAAGATGGATAGGGTGACAAGTAGTTGAATTTGTCGATGACAAAATTGAAAGATTAAAGAAGATAGTGAATTACTATAGAAAAATAAACATAGAAAACCATGTATCAAAATAAGATAAATCAAAATGAAGAAGAAAAAACACAACTTGTATATACTAAAACATCTTCATATTCTAAGAAAGAAAAGAAAGAATGAGAGATACCTATTAATTCCAGAAGAATCCTTTTTGAATATTCAAGAGCAGACTCAATTTGATTAAGAACTTTGAATATTGCTGTGAATAATTTTGTTAATCAGTCAGTACTAAATTAATAAGTACTCAATCTGGAACAGAAAGAAAAGTAAGTTAGTCCCAGCAATGCTGTGAACAGACTATCCCAAGTCTCAAAAATCTATCTTCTCTACTCTGTGGCAACTCTCCTGTGGCTTTTTCACCATGTGGGACTCTCACAGACTCCTAATTCCCACCACCCAGCTTCCCTAATTTGAGCCTAGGCATGTGATACCTAAAACCAGATGTGGCTAAGAACCTTCAGAGGTGTGCTCTTGTTTATAACTTTTGTACACAAAACATTCTAAGAGATTTAGAACCAAGGACTTACATTGCCCATTTGGTTGCTTTTAATTTGACAAATCCCTAAAAACTTCAAGGTGAGGGGAGATTTATTTTGGCTCATGATTTTGGAGGTTTTAGTCCATGGCTTTGGTGCTTCAGCGTGAGTGAAGATGGGGCAGAGCATCATAGGAGGAGCACAGTGGTGCTGGGATGCTCACCTATACCAGGCAGAAGACAAGGTATGGAAGGGACAGAATATACTCTTCATAGCAAACCCCAGGGACCTACTTCTTCCACTTAGGCCCCCTGTTCTTCATACTCATCCCACTATAAACTCAGCATCAGGGCAATCCACTCCTGAAGTTGTCAGGGTCATGATCCAGTCACCTCTCATTAGTGCCTCTGCAACACCAGAGCCTTTGGGGGGTCTTCATATCTAAACTATAACATGGCTCAAGCTGTAGCATTTGCCAACAGGGGCAGGAGCTTCCCTCCAATTTATTAACCCTGAGGACAATCAAGTGTGCAAGCTATTTTTCTTTCTTTGTTCCACTGTGTCATTGATGAAACACAGTGATGGCCCTATTGCAATACTATGGGCTCCTGCCATCATATGTAAGGAGACACTTTGGGTTTTAAGAAAATGCAGAAGTCCAGAGAGAGAAGGTGATACAGCATAGGCAGGATTCAGACAGAACTGTAGATCTCACATGTAATATCTGCTTTTCAAGGGACCTGTGATCAGCTCCAAAAGCTTCTCTAGGTACAAGGTGGTTTCTAATTGGTGACAGCTAGGACAGTCTGTTATGTCAAGATCTCCATACTTTCTGGACAATAATCATTTTTTGTTATAAAAGAGATCAAAAGATGAAGATGGATTACAAAGTAATTTAAGAATAATAGAATTTCAACATTCCCAGCTTTCAATCTTTTAGAACTGTGTGTGTGTACATGTGCATATTCACCCATACACACACACACACACACACACACACACACACACACTGCATTCACGTCATATGTAGCTTTAGTCAGTTCAGTAGCTATAATGAGATTGGTTGCCTTGAACAATAGCCACTGGTTTCTTATGAAAGTCAGGAATCTGAAATTGAAATGTTGGTATGATTATTTCTGGTAAAAGCCTGTTCTCTTGGTATCCACATATGGTGGGAAGGGGGGTAATCTTTCTCATTTGTTTTCATAACAGAACTAATTCCATCATGGGGATCCACTGTCATTACCTATTTACCTACAGAACACCTTTCACCACACACTAGTAGAGATTAGAGTTTCCATTCTGTAAATATAACAGAGGCAGAAATGTTCTGCCCCTCATTTTATATGTATAAATGTAGACATGTACATTTATACATGCAGTCTTATAGAGATGAGACTACAGGAGGAAAAATTGTTATCTGGCTTATTTCTATATAGAGATCCCTGTGCTGGATGATCTTATATCAACTTGATACAAGCTAAAGCCCTCTCAAAAGAGGGAACCACTATTAAGTAAATGTCTCTATAAAATCAGGCTGTATGCAAGCCTATAAAACATTGTCTTAATTAGTGATTCGTGAGGGAGGGTTCAGCCCATTGTGAGTGGGGCCATTTGAGGGCTGGTGGTCCTGGGTTCTATAAGAAGGTGGGCTGAGCAAGCCATAGAGAACAAGTCAGTAAGGAGCACCTGTTTACAGGACCTCTACATCAGCTCCTGCCTCCAGGTTCCTGCTCTGACTTCCTGAGTTCCTGTCCTGACTTTTTTTTGATGATGAACTGTGAGGTAGAAGTGTAGAAGTGTAAGCTGAATAAACTCTTTCCTCGACTACTTGCTTTTAGGTCATGGTGTTTCACCACAGCGATAGAAACCCTACCTAAGACAATCAGATAACCTTTTCCTTTCTTCATAATACGTGATCAATAATTTATTATTATCCAAATCCCAACATAGCTAGTTGTAGTAGCACAATTCTGTGTTGTATAAATGAGACTCAGAGCCAAATATCGGGGAAAGGCTGAAATATCAGAGAGAGGAAGAACCACAGTCAATTCTTACCAAACTGTCTTGCAACTTCCTCAGCCTCGCGCCTGGTCTCTTCTGCCTGTCGCTTCTGTCAGTTGCTTCTGTTTTGCCTGGTTTCTAGGAGTCCTTGTATACCCTATCCCATTCAGGTTAGGATTAAACTAAATAATATTATTAAATTAAATAATAACTGATGTGTACTGAACTCATGTCTGTCTTTCATCCATAAAGCCATGTGTACATACTGTGTTACACATGATAAAGCAAACATGGTAGTTCAGCAAAGGCACAAAAATGCTATCTTCTCCTCTAAACTTTGTTAATATTATTCACAGACACCCAAAAGATACGGTGGAAAAACAAAAGAGACAATAAACATGGATGTTTATAAGCATAGTGTTCATAATATCCAAAGCAGCAGTGTGTACCTGCTTTTGCTAAGAGAGGGCCACACTTCTGTGGGATGTCTCTAGGTATACAATCAGATTGGAAGCCTCTCAATATTGATAATTTTTAACCATTTCCCAGGATGACTACCTACAACTTCCTAATGAATTGTCCAATATAAATGAATTTGAAGTTTTACATATTAGACGGAAATAATTATTTTAAATAAGTACCATGAGCATAAAAATGAGAATAGATAAATACATAGATTGTAGGCTTTATAAACTGTACTTTATACATGCATATAGACACCCAAAAGAAGAATATATAGATACATCCTGAAATTCTGCATGTGTAGCAGATGGGTTTTATAAAGTGGGTCTTGATTGCATCTTGCTGAGGAAATTTTCTCTAAATTAGAGGGCAAATGTAGTAAGAGAGTTCTCCTTGGCATCTTAGGAGATGTGCCACGGCTGTGGAGTTTCAACATGAAAAGTGCCTCTACACTCAAATATGAGGCAAACAGCTATTTGAAACAGTTTGTTATAGAAGGCAAAACCTTCCCCAACAGAATCATTCATAGTTAAAATACTAATGAGGTCATTCACCAAAGATAATGAATTATTAGTTGTGAGAGAAATCAAATTATCAATCTATAGCTTATATTTATACCGTTATATATGCAAATATTGAATGAAATCTATATGGAGAATCTATGTTCTCCTATCACCCATGTGTCTAACTGAATGGTCTTCCAAAGTAAACAAAAAAAAAATCTCATTGAAATTGTTTCTCGTTGTCATGATCTCACTGGGAAGAGAAAGGCTTTTCTTCAATGGTCATCTTGAGCTCTGTCATTATGCTGCAGTGAGGTCATTTGCTAAAACAGCTGCCTCTAATGAGGAACCCTTTCCATGTGGCACATCCAGAGCAGACACAAACAGCCTCCTCAGATGGAGAAAGGCGGAAGGAGAAGCCCTTCCATGGGAAAAAGAATTCTGCTTCTATAAAGAATCTCCCTGAACTGCACAGACTGCACAGGGTTGAAATGCATTCTGAAGAAATGACCATTCTTTGTTTCTTTTGGTGTAGCCATTGGGCTTGCTTTCAAGCTAAAAATACAAAAACTTGGCCCCACTGCTAGTCATGCTCATAGCTCATTGCCTCTGGGGATATCACATAACAGATTTGCATAGATTTAAAATTCAAACATCTAACTCTTCTCTCCCCCCTCTCTCTTCCTCTCTCCTCCTTCTTCTCCCCTCCTTCCCTCCCCCCCACTTCTCCTCTCCTTTCCCCTCTTTTCTCTCTCCCCCTCCTTTGTAACATAACCTGAAACGGAGTCAGACAGGTAAACATGGTTTGCATAATGTCTGTATTTTTCAACTTCTCTCTCATTGAGAGAAATTACTAGGCTGTTCATGTAAAATGTCATGTTCCATTCAGAAATACTTGATGCCTAACAGGTACTCAAAGAAAGCATAATTTGAATAATGGAGTGGAGGAAACTGCATCACATAATAATGTTCTTAACTACTGATTATTTTTTTATAAGAACTATTACTCTTCACCAAGTGTCTGTTGCTACTTTCCAATACACACCTGAGCTTAGATTTGGGTGGCAGAAATACCAATAACTTTCATTTTTTAATGTTTTGGTTTCTAATTAATTAAACATACCTTAGTCAAGTTTTCTTTTTCATGAAGTTAAGTAATTTCATCTGAACCTTAGAAAACTGGTCACTGTGATTTCTCCGGTTCTTCCTATTACCATAATAGGAAGTTATAATTAAATCTAGACATATGTGAGACTGTATTTAAGAAGTCATAAGGATTAAGCCAGAACTGACTAGGTTTCCCCAGCCCTGATTTTACTGAAATGTTTCATAACAAAAAGCTAAAGAAATGCTCATTAAAATGAAAGACATTTAAATGGAGATAAATATGCTAGGGATTTGTAATTCTGGTTCATAGATCAATAGGAGATGGATGGTGGAGGCAGTGTCTTGGCATGCCTGAGCTTGTACCAGAATGTTATCAGCTCTTTCGGGGAGATAATAGAAGGAACTTTAATTTTCTCTTTGACTACAGGGCATAATGTAAAATTAATGTACTTCCTGTCAAGGTTATGGCAAGACATTGTTGTCTAGAAGAGAGAACTGTTTGTTCCCGCCCCCAAAACACTTGCACATGCCATGCTAACACATTACTGAGAAGCAAATGTCTTTGTCATTGTCGATAGTGGCGAGGTGTGAGGGGTACTTTCGAGCTCTAAATACACAAGGTAGATGTTCACAGACCTTTAAAACTCAGCCTGAAGACAACTAAAAGGCATAAAAGTATGTTCATTATTAAATCAAAAACGGTCACATAGTACTTAGCTATCTAGCATTAGTGTATTGATACATCTAAAAGGAAGTAAAGCAAAGCACGCATAAGTCTTGTTTCTTAAATTGGGGGTATATGTGGAACAATAAACACAAAACCACCACTCCCCTGAGCTGGGAGGCATTTACTCTAGGATGCTACTTACAGGGATTTGAAGACTAAACTATCCATTGTGTTTTTATTTGTTTTTGTATGTTTTTATGTTGAATACTAAAATAAGAGATTTGCTGTACAAGTACTCTACTGATGAGCTAAATCCCCAACCTTTTAAGTCAGTATGTCCCCCTTTTTAATAAACATAGATTCTGTTCTCATACAATGTCATCTAAACACCGTTTAACCACGCACACCCTAGGTTCCCCCACTTCTGCTCCCCTTCCATCTCACACTAGAAGAGAACAAGTTTCTAAGAGATAACAAAATAAAATATAACAAGATAAAACAAAAACCATTCTACTTGAACTCAGATAAGATGAACCAACAAAATAAAACAAAATAAAATAAAATAAAATAAATAAGCCCTAAGAGGAGGCACAAAATTTCCATGACCCACTCATCTACGTACTCAGGAGTCCACTAGAAGTGCTAAACTCAAAGCTGGACTATATGCGGGGAGCTGGCGTAGACCAGTGTAGACCTGTGCTTGCTGTTTCAGTCTCGGAGTTCATAGGAGATTTGCTCAGTTGATTGAAAAGGCTTTTTCTTCAGGGCCACTAATCAGCTCCCAAATCATGACACTGAGACTTCTTAGTAGTTTGGAGTGCTCGGCTTAGCTTAGGCTCATTTCTGGCTAGCTCTTAGATCTAATTTAAATGAACCTGTTTCTCCTTATCGTTTGCCTTTGGCTTTTTATCTTTCTTTCCGTCTCTTTATCTTACTGGTTCCTTGCCCCAGATATCTCTCTCATTCTTTCCCCTTTCTCTTGACTTTCTTCTTCTCCCCCAGAGTCTAGATTTCTCCTCCTATTATCCTCTTTATCTGCTGGTCCTGCCTATTCTGTCTTCTGCTCAGCTATTGGCCATTTAGCTCCTCATTGGTTGTTCAGCTCTTACACAAGCAAGGTGAAAAAATGCAGCACATCGTTACACAACTAAACAGGCATCCTTACACTGTTAAACAAATGCAGCATAAATAAAAGTAACATACTCTTACACAGTTAAAGTAATACTATGTAGCATAAACAAATGTTATAATAATATCCCACAGCATGGGCTCAGTCACCCTTCTGGTGTCCTCCATCTCTTATATCTTCCCAACTCCTTCTTCCTCCTCTTTAACTACGTTTCCTGAGCTCTAAGAAGAGGAGTTTGATGGAGACATCTCATTTAGATCTGTGCATTCCAAGGTCTCTCTTTGTATAATGTCCAGGCTCTGGGTCTCTTTATCTGCTCCCCTCAACCTGGCACTGTGTAACACAGCCCATATTCCCTCATCCTCTGAATGTACTGACAGATCTAACCTTAGTGCCCAAACCCAAAGCAGGACAGAGACCCCGAGATTCTACTGAGAACACAATGAGTTCCTTGGGGACAGCGTATAGGGCGGTTAACCTTTCCTAATAAGACAGGTATTCAATGGTGACCCACATCCCCACCTTGAGAAGGAGAGAAGCCTGGGGGGCGGGGACAAGAAACAAGTGGAGTTCTGTATAGAACATTGACCTAGCATATGCAAGGTCCTGCATTCAGCCACCAGCACCGACACAGAGAAGCAACGAAAGGGACAGAACCAGAAAAGAACATTAAAAGATCACCCTTGGACATACTCATTTGCCAAATAAACCAGAAATCTGGAATTAGCTGAAGGAAAGTGAGTTGTAAACATGAAGCTTGTAAGATGGTTGATGTGAAAACCAGTGCCCAGTTGAGATTTCAGAGCAGTAATGGGAGGAGAAGGGTCAACATATCATAGGTTAGTACTCAAAAATGAATGAAAAATGCATCTCTTGTCCCCTGCATGTTATTTGCAAAAATAGCTCACTAAAGACAAACCAATTGTAACTGTTTCCACCTCTGGACTTAATTCCTCAGTAACAATAGTGTATAATATTAATAGGTTAGTCATAACTCCAGAGCTTTGTGGGAAGATGGTGGCGGTGGTTTGAATGTTCAAAGTCCCCCAGAGGCTCTGGGATTTGAACATTTGGTCCCCAGGGAATGCGGCTTTGTTGGAGGAAGTACTTCACTGGGGTTTTAATCCTCTTGCTGTCTGAGTTCACTCTTTCTACCTCGAGTTTGTTGTTGGAGATGTGATCTCTCAGCTTCCTGCTCCAGACGCCTGCTGCCATGCCTCTCCCACTCTGGACTTATAATGAGCCACAATAAACTCTTTCTTCCACTAGTCATTTCCGTCAGGGTATTTTATCACAGTAACAAAATGTGACAATACAATAGACCTTTAGAAATAAGAGAAGTGAGAATCTTCTAGATATTTACCCTAATGTTTTTTTAAGCAAATATAAAAAGCACAAACTAACCTTGGTTGGGACATTTGTTAATAAGGACACAGGACAGTTGTCACAGCTTTCTCGCTTTGCCAAGTTTTTATTATTATTATTATTATTATTATTATTATTATTATTCTCAGACAGCAGTTATCTGGGGGATTCTTATCAGGGTCTTTCTACCTTGCCTCACCATAGCAGTGTATATCAGGTTTCTAAGATGGCTTCAACAGAACACCACCAACTAGGTGTTTGTAAAATAGATTTATAGTTCTCAAGGTTAAAGTGGCTGGTTAAGGTGTTGGCAAAGTTGATTTCGTTGAGGGTTCTAGTTACTGAGAACTGGCCCTGCACTCTCCCTGTCCTCTCTGAATCCTTGGAAAAAGAACAATCTGATGTCTATAACCCTTATTTTTAAAGACACCAGTTCTATCAGATTAGAACTCCACTCTAATTATCTCACGTAGATTTCATTACATCCTTAGACTCTTTCTCAAAATAGCCACCCGGCGGGAGTTTGGGCTTCTTATATGAGTTATGTTCAGATATGAAACATTTCATCCGAAGTGCGGGTAAAGGAAGGTTTAGGACAGATATAGCTAGAACCATATGTCACTCATGAGCTATCTGTACCTATCTTCCAGAAAAGTCCCTTTCCTTTCCACAACACTGTTTTGTATATTAGAGGGAACATGCAAGCAATTTCTGGGGTGACACTCACTTCTGGCCTGTAATTACTCTACCAACCAATCACCACGTCTCCATAGAGTTTAATTTGTTCAGGCAAGATTATATTTGAAACATTTAAGAGGGAATATGGGGCACTATTAATGATAAACAGGGGCCTTAGTACAGATGATCGGGAGCCAACTTCCAAATATAGACATACTGCTGAAGTATCTTACCTCGTGTTAGATAGCCATTAGACACATTAGACACAGAATTAGATTCCATCAGACTTGGGTTCAGAAGACAAGAGACTCCTTCCACACCCTACTTTCTACTTGAAGGATGCAGAGGACTTTCTGTCTTGCAGGCAAAAATTTACCTAAGAACTAAGCCAAATATATATCCATATACACCCAAATGATGATGGCACAGAGAAACTAAAGGAAAGCCAGTCTAGTTGTAAAAAAAAAACCATTTGTTATGAAAAACACAGGGTCAGGTTAGATATCCCAGTAATTCCTGGAGGCTCCTCCAATGGAGACAGAGTGATACAAAGAGGGTGAATGTGGGTCCTAAGGCCAGGGTGGCAATGGAACACTAGACCTATCTTAAACCGACTGCAAAATATGAGTTAGTTGACTTTGTGGGGGCATATGTGAATACAGAGACCTGAAGTCAACCTCAGGAGCCATGCTAATAACAGCTTCCACCTCTTTTTAAATAGGATCTTCCATTGGCCTGGAGCTCGATGAGGCTTGATAGCTTGGGCAGCTAGTCCGAGGGACCCTCATGGCTCTACCTATCCAGTGCTGGGATTCAAGTCCATGCCATCATACTCAGGATATTTGCATGGGTTCTGGAGATGGAGCTCAGGTCCCTCACACTTAGAAGTTACATGCTTACTGAGCCATTGTACAAGTCCATCAGTTAACCTTCTGTGCTTCATTTCCCCATTTGCATAATGGTCATCGTTATTTGGTCTATTTCAATTTAATTATGAGGTCTTAATAGATATGGAATCTCTAATGCACAATTGTCAAATAAAAACTGCTGAAATCAGAAAGGATGTGTGTGCTCTTTTACAGATATAAACTGACAAACTTATTTGGTAGTGAAAGGTGAACTGAAATAAAGCTGTGTGGAATCTTCAATAATAAATAATCTTTAATAAATATTATTAAGTATTAATATTTATATTTTTGCCACAAAAAATATAAAAATGTATTTGATTTCTGTGTATTGCCATAGAGTGCTGCTGTAGGACTAAGTTTTGGATGTACAGTTATAATAGAATTAATATACCTTTGTAAAACAGGAAAACACAGAACTGTCTCCCAGGGTTTCAGCTAGGGGATTAGGGGCTCAGAACACTAACTGACACTTAACAATTCTATTTAATATTAGCGTTTAAAAGACTGCCTTGTGACTGAGTGTTCCATATGTAGGAAGGTAAAATCATGACTATATCTACTCTATAGCCTTGAACTTTAAATTACAGAGGTTTTTTTTCTGTAATTTTCTTCTAGCTAGAGGCAGAGAGGTAGTTTATTCCAATCACATATTGTTGAGGTATCAAAAACATTAAATGAATTTTCAGTCATAAAAGAATGACAGGATCCCAGATTCACTCTCTCACCTAATAGAATTACAAAGTATAGAAAATAATACCTTCATATCAGTCAATGAAAATCAGTGATCCAGAAAGGTAGCAAACATGCAAAGTAACCCTATACTTACCATGCCTTCCTGCCTCCAGAGAGTTCAAGGTCAAGAGGGGAAGTCTAAGCAAAGCCCAGAACCCTTGAATTGTAAGTTCAGAGCTAAGAGGTCAAGATGAATAGTGTAAAAGGTAGAAAGCATGCACAGATATATGACTTTGGGGATCAATCAGCAGAGGCTCCCCTCCACCATAACATTACTATCTACATATGCACACTAAGACACTGCCTACCTCTGGGGGAATGAATACCTAAAAGAATAAGAGAGAACAGTACAGATAGTTAGACAAAGTTCGGAATTGAGCCTGTTCTCATGATCTTGAACAAAGTGGGGCAAATCAAGATTTATGGAGCAGTGGATAGCATGCACAGAAAGCTCTTTCCTCGGTTGGGGGAATAATAAACTTTGCCTAAGCAGTTATCTCATCCTGTCCAAAGTATTTTAATTTTGAAGGCAATTCCCAAAAGACTAAATCTTTTTTCAATCACTTAATTAAGTCCCAGAACAAAGCTGAAAAATAAAACAAGAATGTAATGTATCTGGCAACAATAAAGTTAGATATCAGCAAATGATTTCTATGATATCTGAACATAAGGCATTAGATATATCAAGAAAAAGAGAAATATAACCCATAATAAGAAGCAGCCAATGAAAGCTTCAACAGGCTTTATCCCATTTCTCCTACTGTGGACAATTAAAAACCTTGGGCTTCATACACAGAACACATAAGGGACCTAAAAAACACAGAGGATGGCAGACCACTTACGGAACTCAGAATTCAATGAATAATATATTAGTGAGTTTCCTGGGTTTTCTTTGTCTGATATATCCTAGGCTTGCAGCTGAATAAGTTGACAATCAAAAAATTTCTCAACATCTGCTGGCCAAAATCTAAGATTTCAACAAGGGCCTGCTCTGTTTAAAGAGCCATGCAAGAGGTAGCAAAACAGGTCAGAAAATGTTTGGCACATGCCATTACACTCCAGTCAGACATCACAGAAGAAAACTGCAATCTCACCCTACTGATTCCAGCAGAGAGCATGTGTGGAGCCTTATTTATTCCCCTGTTATTCTGCTATTGTGCATGATTGTTGTGTGGTGGTATCAGAGAAGGACAAGACAGGGGCCTTTATCCCTGCAAACTAGTCACGAGCGCCCACTTGCCCATGTTATCAGGAGAGACAATGGGGAGCCAGATAGTCCACCTCCTGTGATGGTGATACAGTATAGTCCAGGCCTCATTGGGACCAAAGAAAGCTTCAAAAATAGACGTATTAAATAGAACAAGGTGATGATGTGGTGGGTGTGTGTATCAAGAACAAGGTGATGATGTGGTGGGTGTGTGTATAACTTTGTGAGAATTGCACACTTGTGACATGGTTTATCAAATTTTTCATTTGCTCAGTTGATTTTAACACCAGTTACCCCAGGCTGACTTTAAAATATTTTTAGAAGAGCTTAATAATGAAATGGACTAAAAGAGCTATAAGATAATTTTCTAATTTCTTACATTTTTTGCATACTCAGTTACTTTTGCTAAGTTGAACTTTTTCAGCATTTTAAAAGCAGTTTTGTTTTTAGATTTTTCTCATAGTCTGTGGTGACTCTTCAAAATGTGTCCGAAGGTTCTAGACAGGCTGGTGAGTATGGCCAAGACTGAGTGTCAACAAAGGATATGCCACAAGGAACGCACATCAGCCCACATTCTTCTGCTGTTATTTTTCGGTGAGTGAAATGAATGTGAGTATTGAAGTCACTCCTGTCTTTGAAAGCGGGTCTTCAACGTGGATGGGAAACTTTCATCCAGTGCCAGACAGTGAAGTGGAAACTGGCTGCCTGAGATGTTTTCACTTGGGAGATTGCAAGCAGATACATTTCCATGGTTCTGAAGTGCCAGCTTCCAGGCACGCTGCCATAATTCAAAGACAGCTAAGAAATGTGAGTCTTGAAAGTGTGGTCCGCTGCGAATCTACAAAGGTCTTCTCTTTGGTTCAAAAAGTCATGGAGCAGACAAGTTACAGAAAACTGGGGCATGTAAGTGCTTTTCTCAGTTGCATATTTAGAACTATGTTAATGATTACAATAACCATCATGTTCTTTCCTGATCATACTAATTTAATTGGAAAATACCTGAAATAAAGGGCTGCTTAATTTTAAGGAGCTGTGATTAGTCTTCCCCACTAAATGGTAATCAGTTCTCCAGCACCATGGGTGAAGGTTACAAAGGCTATGGGCACACTTCTATGCTTCTCACCCCAATATTATCTATGACAGTAATCTACATTTTTCCAGACACACAATAGTGATGTTTATGTAGAATCAAGATTTGAATCCTGCAGCTTTTCCACCTAGATGTAGCCCTACACAGAGAGCAAGATACAGTATGTACTACTACTACCCTGTTCAGTGGTAGACACTTTACTCAGAGCAGCTTCTTCTATTTTTGGCTTATCTTCTACTATAGTAAATGGAACTATGAGCAAACCTTTAAGGTCACCTTCCAAGATGACCAGGAAAATTGAGACTTCTGAGAATTGACTGGAAGCATAAATGAAGAAGCGTTCAGAAGTGCCTTTACCAGCTTCAATGAACTAAACTATAATTTTTAGTTCCAATAACAAAATTCACTTCCAGTGATAAATAATATGTGTGTTTTATTTGAGACAGGGTCTTACCCTATAGCCCATTCTGAACAAGTACTTAATATATAGACCAGGCTGGTCTTGAACTTGGAGAGATCCTCTTGCCTCTGACTACTGAATTCTAGGATGGCAGATATGAGCCACCACACTAGGTATAAAACAATATTTTATTACAAAAGCCTTACAACAGAAAAAATATAATGATTGATTATAAATATAAAACTCTCATGAAAACAGTTGTCTTAATAATCTAATTGTATGTAAGAAGCTGAAAACCATAACTCTATAGAATAAACAGAAAAGTTTCTGAAGAATCTTTAAAGACTTAAAATTGTGAGGGCAAAAGAGCCAGGCTGTGGCTGTAATGAAAGTCAACAAGCTTAGAGGTATGTGCCCAAACCTGACTATAATACTTACATTTTTATCTTGTTTGTAAGAAATAAAATTAGTATTGTATTAATTTAATAAGTATTTAATAGTTGTAGGTTGGCAATCCTAAATATAAACTTAGTACTCTTGGGTTAAGAAAAAATAGCCTAGATAAAGTTTGTGCCCAAAACACTGTTGAGTTAAAATATACTATGAAGTCTAAATGGAGTCTGTCTTTATCACAAGGAGAAGGGAGACTATACCCTTTGCTTATTCTTCTTTCAATTTCAGATTTGCTTCACCTACTAGCCCACTATCACACTGCAATCAGTTAGGGGAGAAGTGTGGGAAAGTTGGAGGCGGAAAAGCCTGGATTTCAGAGATCTGCTTGTGCGTACATCAAGTCTCAGGGACTGAGATTGTCTACTTATGATGCATTCTAGGCACATCCATAAGCAACTGAGCCAGTGTCTTGCTGCTGACAGACTTCTCACCTCCTTTGTAGCATATACACATTTCACAATTGAGTTATTCCATGGCTGCCTCCTTGGTTAAAGTCCCAAGTGATAAAATCATGTCTGGTCACCTTTGTGTCTTCACAGCATGGAACGTAGCAACTTTCAGGGAACTGGCACTGGGAATGTTTAGTCTAGTGAATTTAAAGGAGTCATAAAAATGATCATGGGATTGTCCAAGTGCATAAGTTTAGCCAGATAAAATAATATGTATTTAGACTAGTTTTAAAAAATTATAGAAACAACCTCCAAGAAGATATCAGAGTTACCTAATTTCTTCGTAAACTGAGACATAGCCAATGCTTACTGTACAGCAGTGTGGGGATATTCCAACATCTCAGAAAGGCAAAATTTAAAAACATCATCTTCTCCATCCTGAAAGCTCAGGGTATTTTTCAATGTGTTTACATGAAGCAGCCACAATACCTTTCTACAACCACCTTCAGTTTATGTAGATATTTTTCCGGTTTTCTTCTTTATTCTATTATTATTGATAGAAAAATCCAAGTTACATTAGAGATTTATTCCAAAATCTATTTGTCTGTTTACTACTAGAAATGCATGATTGAAAATTTATCTCTTAATATATAATGTTTAAACCAAATAAAATTAAATAAATAATATTTTTAAATGTTGGCTATCTATCTATCTGGAAACCTATTGAATCCTGCCATTCTTTTGATCTTACAATTTCTTCCAAATTATCTAGTGTTGTAGAATGTTTTTTTGGCCCGTTTTGGGTTTGGAAGTTTTGTATCTGGCGCAGCCTGCAGCGGCGCAGTTGGAACTTGGTTTGTGTGCCGCGGCTTTTGTCTCTTAAAGAAATGAATCACATGTTTATATCTTTTATATTGTTTGGCTTATGTCTTAAGCATATTATTAGCTAGTTTTTTATCTTAATTTAACTCATTTTCATTAATCTTTTTATCATGTGGCCCACAGCCTGTGGCTCACTTAGATTTTTATATGTTGTTTTTCTAGGAAACAGATTAAGAGTGGCTAACTCCACCCTCCTTCTCCTACCTGGCTGCCTCTGGTTCTCCACTCACTTCTACAGTGCCATGCATAGGCCCAAACAATTTTTTATTTATATTATATAAAAAACATTCTACCACAATCTAGCCCTATCTTGATATACCATAGAGTACTGGTTGTTAATTTTGATCATTTTGAACATCATCTGTGTTCAATGTGTACAGAAGTATGCAGTGCATACCTTCTGTGTATAGAATCAGCCTCTGGGGAATCCATTTATTCTTTTTTCCAAATGTAAATATCAGCTAGACAACTTTGGGGTCAGCAGTGAGCAGTTTGTAATTTAGGAATGATTAATGGTATCTTCAGCTCTAATTTCAAAATCTAAAACCTTCCAGGATCTAGGGAACATTGTTTATTAGTTTTTTAGAATGTTTTCAAGCTGTAGACTGGTACATAAAGTCTATGCTGGTGAGCAGAGCTAGTGATGCTCAGCCTACTGTTAAACATATTCATTTTCCTAGGAAATGTTTTATTATATATTCTGGTAACAAAACAGTAATTCTGTATCCTTGAGTTATCTTGGAATAATTAATGCCTGAGGAGACTCAGTGACTTTGAGTGGCAACTTCTTACAGCCTGGAATTGTAATGTAGTTTTTTTTTTTTTTTTATCACATATAAGGTCTATTTTCTTGCAAACTGAGCCATGTGTAAATTCAATAACTTTAGGTTAAGCACCCACAATTTAGTAGGCACACTCTAGAATACTAAACAGATGGGTCAAAGTAAACAGAGTACCAATATTTTTGTTTTGCTGGCTTTATACTTGAATGCCACTTGTAGTTAGTTCATAGCACATAGTTTTCTCATCTGACAAATAGGATGTTGCTCCATCTCAAGGTATAAAATATACTTTTAAAAGGCTACCTGTAAAATGCCTAATGACTGATAACTAAGTTACTACAATCTGAAAAAGAGTTTTGGTGTTGGGCTGTCAGGATGAGAACAACATAATCCTCTTGCCCCTTAGAATGAGGCAACTCTGCATGTCAGGCAAGGGGTCCTAATGTGGTCTTTTCCATCATCCCAGCTGGGCAACTACTAAAAGAAAATGATGAGAGATGCATATTCTAGACTTCAGATATACACCATTTGTGTCACGTGGATGCATGATTTTTGTTGCTTTCTGAATTGAGAGGATTTGGTCCCAAAAAGAATTAATTTGAATAAAGGCTTCCAACCTTCTCAACAGATGTCCAACAGGCCCTCCAGAGGAGAGCCTGCTTGAGGAATTGCTTCCTCTAGTCTGTTGTGGTTGTAATTGGTTTTACAGTATTGTTGATTCCCTCTCACAAGAAACTGGCTAGAAAACAATAGTTTATTTCTAGCTGTTTCCTACTTGAGATGAAATTTGAATTGATATGTTCAAATTTAAAAGGTCCATACCCACTTCTAGGCCAACATATCTTTTCATCTCAAGAGAAGCTGTTACTTTTTAATTTTTAGCAAGCCAGTAGCTTGCTAAATTACGCCATCAATTTTATAGTGATAATTGCCTTTAGATATAGCCCTACGGCAGACTCAGGTTGAAGATGAGCTTTTACATGACTTTGGAATCGTTTAAATTTGCCTTTTCCCTCTAATACCTGACTTTGTCTCTCTCTCCGTGGTAGGAATCTAAATGTAGCTGCCTTTCATAAACAAAGAGAAGTCACCAGGTTACATTAAAAATAAAGAGGGTCTGGAGAGATGGCTCAGCTGCTAAGAGCACTGGCTGATCTTCCAGAGGACCCAGCTTTAATTCCCAGCACCAACACAGTGGCTCACACCATATGTAACTCCAGTCCCAGTACACGTGACACCCTCTACTGGCCTCTGCAGCCACCAGGCATGCATGTGGTATACAGACAACATACAAGCAGAACATACACATAGAATATAATAATAATAATAATGTTAAAAACTATTGAAATAAAATGAATTCTAGGGCTGGTTTACCTGAACCCAGTGACATCAGGGTTCCATTTCTGTGAATCATAGGAACATATTCCCCTAACAGCACAGAAGTCTTACCATGCGTATACATGCAATGCTAAGCTAATCCATCAGCTTTAATTTCCTCTTTTTTGTTGTTGTTGCTGTTTCTTTTTTTTGTTTCTTTTTTTCATTTTTTCCTTTATTATTATTATTATTATTATTAACAAAGAAGTCACACTTTCTATCCTTGTATATCCTTATTCAAGGTCCCTACCCCCTCCCACCACATCAGGTCATTCTTTCTTCTCCACAACTCCCCATCCCATCCCTGGGCAGGCAGCAGGCAGTCCCATGGTCCCACTGACCCAATATTGCTTAGTTCAGTCTCCACTCCTGGCAGATGCAGTTTTCTCCCCCCTCCCTCAAGAGTGAGTCAGGTGTTCCTCTAGGGGGAGTGGGATCCAAGGAGTCAGTCCAGGGTGTTTCTGATCCCAAGCTGTTCAGTGATTGTGGTTTGCAGCTTGGGCATGCTTTGCTATTTTCTTGTTTGTTTGTTTAGAGTCCACTAATGAGTGAGTGCATGCCCTGCTTATCTTTCTGAGTTTGTGATACCTCACTCAGTAGGATATTCTCCAAACCCATCCATTTGCCTGCAAATTTTAGGATATCATTTTTTCTTACTGCTGAGTAGTACTCCATTGTGTAGATGTACCACAGTTTGTTAATCCATTCTTCAGCTGAGGGACATCTAGGTTGTTTCCAGGTTCTTGCTATTACAAATAATGCTGCTATGAACATAATTGAGCTAATGCCTTTGGAGTGTGGCTGTGCATCTTTAGGGTATACACCCAGAAGTGGTATTGCTGGGTCCTTGAGGAGATTGATTCTCAGTTTTCTGAGAAACTCAGCCTTAATTTCTATATCTGGAAAATGGAAATAATGATTGATTAAAGCCAGGCATAGATCCATGCCCATCATTCCATTACTCAGGAGGCTAAGAAAAGAGGTTTGTCAGTTCAAGGCCAGCATGAACTACCTAGCAATACCCTTTATAAGCAATAATACATTGTACTTAATTCATAATTGTGCTGTAAGGAATTATTGAGTTAGCATATGAAAGGCATACTGAATGATATTCATTGTTTAGCACCTCCTGAGCAAGCCTTAGTGGTCATGAGGATTTAGAGTATGCATGTGAGAAAACAGAGAAGGAAGAATTGATGCTCACAATAGGTATAAGGAGCAAATGAGAAGTAGTCTAAAGGAATTCCAGGCTTCCTGAAGAACAATGATGACAAAAATCTGCACTAACCAGCAGGCTTTCCTGCCCTATGTCAACCTGCTATGCTCTGTTTTATCCTCTAATAGGGTCCAAAGACTTCAGCACTAGGCAGGATACAATCCAGGTTGAAGTAAGTAAAGCTCTGTAGATACCCAGGCTTGCTTTCTGCTTTTAAAAATGGTCTGGCACGAAAGGGGTGTGGCTTAAGACTTCAGACAACATTCAACTTCAAAAACTTAGGGATGCATATCTGACTGAAGTAATAATGACCGTGACAAAGGTGAGGAAACCCCCACATAAGGTATACATTCTTTCATAATGTTATTTCTTAAACAGCTCTTTTCTGTGGAAAATTGAACGCTTTAGAGGAACAAGCGGGGCTTTGGAGCTGGAATATGCATAGGAGCAAGACAGGAAGAAGGGAAGCAAAATAAACCGAGTCTCGTGTAGAACACTGGAAACGTGGCACTAACAAAGACTTCCTGTTCGGCATAGGATACGTGCTGGCAGAGGCGGCGTGCAGGGCTGTGGGTGTACTCAGCTGTGCAGAGCTGATTATAGAAGATGAAAGGGCTTGGCAATTCATTTCATCTCACGCTGAAACACTGCTGACAACTGAAAGTGAGGACAGAAGGATTCATTTGTTCAACTTCTGTTTTAAAAAGCAGACTTCAAATGATACCGTGGAGAAAAAGAGGAGAGGCTGTGGTGTAATGTGATGTCTTTTTTTTTTTTTTTTTTCCACAGTAGATGCAACATTTGTGTTTTGTAGATGGCTTTGGAAGGCTAAGGAATTGTCTTTTTTTGTGGCTCTCATCAATTTCAAGGAACAAGATGGATGGTTGCGTGTTCAATCACTGATCAGACAGACCATGTCTCTCTAACCTGACAGAGGCTATCATGTCCATTCAAAGCTGAGACCCACAATAAGTCAGAATAAAAACCTGTAACACCATGGAGCTTAAATGCTTCTGAGGAACACTGAAATCGGAAAAGACTTTATGCGGGATCTCTGTGCTGAATATGGATAACTACGTGACACATAATAAATAATCTCTTTTTGATTTTATAATTCTGGCAATTTCAAATTTAACTCCACAAGTCCAGATTTTTATCACTTATCTACATTTTTAGATTTGCTTAGATTTTTGGAAGAAGATGTCATATTTTATTTGAAATGAAATGTACAACTGTATCAGAATATTTAATGTTTAAAAATGAGGAGCATTTATTTTAGTTCAAAGGCTCATATAAATTGCTATGAGAAAGTGGTCTTATCCCAAAAGATTTATAAACATGAGTAATCCACCATACTGCTAAATTATTAGTTATTTACGATAAATGCATAAATGCAGATCCAAATGTTAATAGAAGAGATAAAGAAGTAATGACTGCCTGCAATCATTAAAATTAAAGTATTCATAACCCGAGCACGTTTTTTCTCAAGCAATTGCTTCCTTAAGCAATCAGCTAAGTGACTGATGCTTGCTTGCCACCACCATTTGTATAAGAACTTCAGTTATTTTTCTCTCTTCTTAATGTGGAGTTTCCTTCCAAAAAATCACCCAGGCAATGGAAATAAAAAAGATTATGGCTCAAATAATTTCGTGGGATCTCATCACATTCTCAGATTTTTGTTTTCCAGCAATATTTTGGGAGCACCTGCTGTGTATGTGTCAGGCTGTGTGTGTGCTAGTCATGGACAGTTGGGTGATGATGCTGTGTAGATCCTCAGTGCTCCACTTCCAGAGTATATCCAAGTAACCCAAATATCTCCTAATTGCAATTGCTCTTTTTTTTTTTTTTTTTAAAAAAAAAAAAGAAGACTAGTTATGAGTAAGAAAGGAGGCCATTTTATAGGGGATTTCTATGTGAATTATGCTGAAGTCATATTTAAGCACTGAGATGGGACTATAAAATATCTAGTCTTTTAATCTTGTGAAGGCCATACTTTAAAAATGTGAGCCCCCAGAGTGAATTTGGCATTCTTTGGTGTCATAGAGAAGGTTAGAACGATCTGGTGAAGTAGTTCAGTAATAGAGCACTTTCTGAGCATGCCCAATGCCTTGAATCAGGGAACAGAGAAACAGCAGCAAGATCAAGGATACAGGATGGTTCAGCAACTCTTTGGAGGTTCTGATAGGTCAAAAAGCTTGCCATTTTCCTATAGACCAATGGAAAGCTGGGAAGGTGCTTCCATTCTGGAGAGTGGTGCTGGGGATGGGGATGTTATGAAGGCAGCTCAACACTGACCTCTCAATGCTCCATGTTCTGTCATGGAAGGTGCAGAGCATCTCTGGTGGGAACTGGAGGGAGGACAGTAATGTGAGCATGTATCATCACTTAGTAGCTGTTACTTTTCTGGATTTCTAATTGGAAGATTATCATCCAAACTCAAAAAACGAAGCTCAATCCAAGAACACTAAAGATTTGTTTGTTTGAGTAACTATTTATCAAATGCACTCAGATGTCAAATTATGCATTTTTATTCTTCCAAAACTGATGATACCAAAACCAAGTGCTACTCTTGAGTACACTTGAAAAAGGAGCTGTTACAAGCAGAGGCCCATGCACCAGTGGGTTCTGATTTCAATATCCTCTATTCAGGTGATTATATAGTTTAATATTAAGTACATCACTGGTTGTTATCAAATATTCAATTGCATTTCAAGATTGAGTACAATTTAATTATATGTAGCATTACATTGAATTGTGTATATCAAACAACAATTTAAAGTATAATCACTTTTTCATGTAAATTGATATTTATTATAAGAAACAGCAAATATATTCAGAAATACTTAAAATGTAAAAATCTTATTTCTTCTATTATAACAATCTGAAGATATTTAAATGATTAAGTTAATATATGGACTTCAATCATGTGTAATTCAATGAATTAATTTGAATATTTTTATCTTTGTTATATAGTCTGATTCTAAGGGATAAATCGTGTTGATGTTGAGCCACTTAAAAATCTTAGCTTTAGGGGCTGCAGATATGGCTCAGTGACTAAGAACATTGATGTTCTTGCAAAGAACCCAGGTTCAGTACTTAGCATCCATGGAGTGGTTCACAACCACTTGTAATTCCAATTCCAAGGTATCATACTCCCTTTTCACAGGCATCAGGCATGCTCGGGATGCACATACATCCGTGCAGGAAAAACACTCATACACATAAAGTAAAATAAAAAAAAAAACAAATCTTCAGAATTCTTTTCTTTTTATTGTTGGGTAGTATTTAATCTCTTTATTCATTTTGCGATTAATAGACCTGATTAATTTCATGTTTTGCTATGGGGAATAAAATTTGCTATGACAATTATTATCTCCATTTTCTTATGGGCATATGTTTTAATTTTCCCCTGCTGAATACCTAGAAATGGAATTGCTAATGTTGAGGTTAGATGAATATTTCACTTTATTACCAGATTTCTGCATGATGCATGCTTTTCTACTTTATATTTAATTTATTGGTGTGTTTAGATGTCATTGAATGTTTCTTATAAACAACATGTAGAAACATCTTCCTTTTTTATTCAGTTAATATTTCTTTCAAATGAACAGTTTAACTTATTTATTGTTAGATGTAATTATGGCTTAAGTTCCATTTAATCCTACTGTATTGGTATGTGTTCTCAATTTCCAATCAACTATTTGTTACAGTATCCACCCATACCTCTCTTCTTTAGAGTATTAACATATTACATTAATAAATATTCATACTCCATATTCACTATCCAATTTTGTGTACTCTATTAACTGTTTAGCAGTACTTATTTGTAAGTCTGTTAGTCTGTCTGTGTGTGGCTTAGTGGTAAATGCAAGATATGCATACTTATTACAGCATCACGATAGGATTATGCTAAAGAACAGTCCACAAATTATATATTAATAGAATGTCACTTAGTCTATGTTCTATTCACTGTATTTATTTACATCATGTATTTTAATTATCTATATTCTATAAATCTCAAGGCTCAAGAGACTCAGATTCTAGTAAGAAAAGATCAAAGAAATGACATGGGTGTAGGCTATGTCCCTCACCCCCTCCATTTGCCATCTTGCAATCAGTGAAGGATTGAAGAGGGAGAACCAATGAGAGAAGTTGCCATGAGACTAAGAATTTAAGGAGACTTGCCAGTTGTCTGATCCCAGAGAGATTGAAAATGGAATTAAAATATGGATGGGCTTCAAAGAAAATCATCACACATCCGGGTGAACCTCAACAAGTCAACAGCTGGAAACGAAGCTAGAACTGTACCAGCCTGTCAAGGACTGGAACTCAGTGATGCCTAGCTTCAGTCCTTAGGTTCAAGTAACCCATACTTATGATAATTATCTGACATTAGCCTCTAAGGAAGAATAGTGTCTTCTAGAAATAAAGCCATGCTATATTTCCAAACATTTTCTTGTAACTCACTAAAAAAATTAACACGTTTTCAATTAAAAACATGGGAGAAAGAGGCAGGAGAAATCATGGACAGAAAATCTGGATACCAATCTACAGGTGGCCTGAATGGTCACTGTGAGTATCCTGAAGGATGGATGGCATGAGTAAGATGATATCACCCATAAAAATTAACAGCATTTATAATGAATATCTGACATAAAGAGGACAATAGAGGATGCCCTCAAACTCATCAGAAATTAAAATTAAAGTTACTTAAATATGTAACAATGTTGTGTTAGTGACCATGTCGGGCAGTAGAATATTTCTGGAGGGTTGATGGTTATTTAAGGTGCAAAACCACTTTGGGAAATATAGAACAATTTCTTAGAAAACTAAATGTGCATTTTTCTTAAGACTTCATATTATAGCAACTTTGTTAACAGTGGCTCCAAATAGGAATTTAATTGTCTGTGAATATAACAGATAAAGCATAATCTGTGAAGTATTTATGCAATGCTCAATAGTAACAGCAGTAAACTTAATATGAGTTGAATTTGTGTCCTCTTAAACAGAGATGGAGGAGGTTCCACTCATAGTACAACCAAATGTGGCCTGGGTTAGAAATATAGACATTAAAGCGTAATCAATTTGTAATTGTGGAGTGACTCCTCAGCCATTAAAATTGATGTCTCTATAAAAGGTAGAAATCAAGCCTTTGTTTAAAACCTAGTACCAAACAGAAACAGAGAAGCACAACAAAAAATAAATAAATAAACAAATAAACAAAAATCAAAGAGAGAAAACAGCACCAGCAGAGACAATAAGCAGAAATGAACCACCATATTTGACTGCAAATGCACTTTTTAAAAAGAAGATTGCTGAGGACACTGCAGATGAAATACTTTATCTCCATACAAAGTTCATGCTCTGACTTTGGACAGGGTAAATAAAAATATAAGTATGTGCGATTAAACTGTTGAGGATAAAGGCAAGAAAATATCAAAGCTTTTAGCAAAGCTGAACCGACTTCTCAACAGAAATGAGAAACCAATAGAACACCTCTAGAAGTGAGGAGCATGGCTATTCCTAGGTTCCTGTTATGTGTGAGAGTGGGGGCAAGCCCTCTCCAAGCATCACCCCCAGATATTCTCCACACTTTGCAAATGAGGTGAAATTCGAATCTCTTTAACAAAAGGAAATCGAGGTTTGGAAAGAGTTATTTGCATAAAATTAGACAGCTAATAATCAGCTGATAAAGATCTAACTTTCTAAACATAGTTCTATATACCTTGTCGCTCCTTGCCTGCTTTTTCCTTCCCTGTGTTTAGAGGGAGACTCTGAATTCCAGCATTCCCAGTTTGACACTGCCCCCAGCAATTCTGTTACTCATAGCGATATTTTTGGGTTACATTGAAAAAGGAAAGAGAGAAACCTGTGCTAGAACACCAATGTCTAATGTTGAATAACAAGAGTATAAATCACGTCGTCGTTGTAAATATGAGAACAGGGACTACAGGTAGAATCCATGTAACTGGCCTCTTTTCTCAATACACTTGCGTCATCCTCTCTCCATCTTGGCATTGAAGTGGAGGACTGGAATGCTTCCTTCCTACTTAACACCAGATTCTAAAGTATATATCACTGTAGGAAATTGACAAGGTGAAGATCTGTCACTTTATAAAAAAAATAATATTTTTAAGAAATATTATTTCTTAAGGAAATGTACTGATGATGGCTACTTTTGGTGGAAACAGCAATGTGTGTGACCTTCTGTTAGACAATAAACATTATGTCAGCAGTGATGATCTTCGAATTCTGTACCAGATGCTAAAGTATGCCCTATAAAATAATGTCTAAGGCACAAGTACTTAAGGCTCAGTAAACCATTTTAGTTTACTGTGTTAACATAAACATTGTGGGATATTTTGAGTGATAAAGTAGACATGTATAGCCCAATAATATTTTACTTTTATGCAGTTCTTTTTAAATCTGTGTTATATCAATAAAATAAATAATATGTGTTTATTTAAGTAAAACTAAATTTCATTTGGTATCCTTGAGGGAAAAATTTGAATATGGCTCCTTAGGAGTATCTAAGTTATGAATAATAGATTATTTTCTGACACTAGCTTAGGGCTTTAATATTCCAGGATTTTATATTAGATGAAAATAAGTATTAATTGGAATACTATATATATTTTTTAACTTCTTGTAGGTGCTTTCATAAGCAAATATTTATTTCTTGATAGACTTGAAAGGGTATGTTATAGAAAGGTGGAGAATATAATTTCTTTGGTACCTTTTTCTTTATATGTAAGTCATATAAGTCTTGACAAGGTAGTCATGGTTAGCATTACCAATTTGACATCTGGGTGGAGATTCTCAAACCAGGAATTGATTAGATCAGGACTGTCTTGGACATGTCTGTGAAGGGGCTTTCCTAGCTGTTGGTTGACATGGGTTGGCCCAGCTCATGTGGGCAGCAGCATCACTAGGCAGGTGAGACTAGAAGGAAACTAGCTGAGGATATGCTGCCCTGTGAGCCCCCAGGCAACAGTCATCTGGGTTTTCTACTGTGCTCCTTTTGCTGTGAGTTCCATGGTTAAAGGTAAAGCCTTGTGGAGCAGCAAGTAGGCCAGCCTCCAAGGTCCTGACTCTGTTCCTGCTCCAACTTCCCTCAGTGGTGGCCTGTAACCTGAATGTCTAAGGCAAATAAATCTTTTCTTCCTCTTTGCTGCCTCTGGTCACAGCTTTTTATCACAGTGACAGACATGAAATCAGAACCCAATTTTCCTGAAAGCTTTTGACATAATCAGTGCCATATTTGAAAAATCATTTGTTTTAAATTTGTGTGTGTGTGTTCATGCATGTTTATCTATAAACATACATACATTTGTATATTGATTCATCAATTTTATATATTCTGTATGTTCATGCACACCTATCTATACATATGTATACATTTGTAGACCCATGAATCAACTTATATATAAAAACACACACTTATATGTTTCTAGAATATTTCATGATTGAGCTGAAAGTCATGTTAGCTATATACATAGTGACTGGCTATACCATTTCCCCCAAGTCCTCACAGTATCCCCAATAGGAGCACTACTAGAATTATGGTTTATATTTGAGGTTGAGATGGAGTGCTGTGTACATCATGTCATGCTCCTCCTTATAGGTGAGGTTACTACTTTTTCTTTTAGTATGTTTTACATTTTTCTTCATTTTGTTCAATAACCAAAACTGACTACAAAGTTTTTCCCAAATGTAATCACAAATTCTTACCTAAAACCATCAAAATTCAGATAAGTTGCAAAAGCAAGCTTAGTAGCTTATAACTTATTATACTTTAAGGGCATCTCTTGGAGCTACAGTGATAAATTAAATTATATTACATTTCCCAATAAAGAGGAAACTATGTTCTCAAAAGCACATAAAATTATTTCTAAAATTAAAAATTCAGAAGGTAGGCTTAAATGAATGCCATCAATTAATTTTTATAAAAGAACTAGAGTCATTCTGTAAAAAAAAGTTCAATTATGTTCAATATGAAAATTATATAAATAACTTTATATTATTGAGAAAAATTATTATGATCTGAGAGATAGAACTAGCAGGCTTTTTAGTCTTCAATTAAAAATATCAATCCTCTAGAGTCATCCCTAAATCATTTACCCTCAAAGGAGCAGAATTTGGAGACTTCTCCTACTGACTTGCTGGTAACTGGTGAAGGATGCCCCTTGCTGTTTGTGGTTACAAGGGCCTCAGAGATAATGAGATCTGAAAAAAATACTGGCATTAATAAAATAAATAGTTAAGCTCTTCAAAGTTCCGTCTTGTCTAGTGAACCTGATGGAGCTTTCCCCAGGTGCATCCCATGTGCAATCAACTTTCCAGGATTCCAGATGCAATGGTAACACTCCTATGCAAGGTTCTTGCTCAATTCTTTACAATGTGAATGAACAGAGAGCCACCCGTGAATTCCCAGGTGTTGCCAAAGAATCTAAATACTGTATCGGTCCCTGACTGCTCTATGACAGTCTGGCCAGTAATGCAAAAAGATAGAAAATTGCAACCTTTTCTCATTTTCATTTTTACCATTTATTCGGGAGTTCTTAGCAGGAAGTCAACAAGAAGGTACTTCTGTGTTCCAGGCCATTCTGCTCACTCACCCTGTGTTTTCACTCACCCTGAAAGCATTTGCCATTCACTGAACATTGAACTAATGTAAGCAGCTAGAAACACGGGAGCCTTGTGGGAAACTTTTACGAGCGAGCTGAAAGTGGCCAACTCATTTGTTCCAATCTTCTCAATGGTGCAAATGGTCTGCAGAATTCCAAATACCATAATCGACCTGAAACAAGATGAAATGGACCATTTTCTGTGTAGTTTCACTTTTTATATATAAAGATGGGGGTAGTGGTGGAAGGATTTGCTGAAATGTGATAGTTGTAATAACAGAGCCATGGAGCAGGGGCAATCAAAACGCGCCCGCGCAGCAATGGCATCCCATTACACTCAGAGTACCACACAAATTGGTCCCAGCAGTTTTCTCTTTAATTCAGGATTTATGGAAACATCTGAGATTATAAAATTAACTGAACAAAAACAGATGTTATAATTGTGAGGGGGCCCAATTCTTGGATGAATACCAGAGCTAAACATTAGTATATGGAGTGGAAACATTTTAACTCGAGTTCCTATCTATCAGTTTACAAGCTGATGTAAATATTCAGCATGAAGATAACCATCTAAACAGCTTGGAGAAATGAAATTATGTTCACATGAGTGGCTCATTTCTCTCCCTTTCAAAAGTAAGGCAATGACTATTAAAATGACAATTTCCTGAAGTTTCTTAATTAATAATATACAATCCCCCACCTATATTTACAACTCTGAGGAAAGAGGCATATCTCAGATTTCTCTTTCACATAGGGCTTTCATATTACTCTAGGGTAATGCAGAATAAATTCATTTTCATCTACTTTCATGTTTATTGTGGAGGAGCAGTTCTGGGAAGTTCTTAGCATTTGGTCAGAGGTAGCTCCAACAGAAAAGAGGAAATGACACTCTGACATTGAAAGGAAGAAGGTATTAAAAAATATCTCGCAAGACTAGGCTGAACCCAGACATTGTAAAAATCCTGAAAATTATCCCTGGGGGAACAACAACCAAAAAACCCATTTAAAAAGGGAAGTTTTCTAGTTATATTTCCACATAAAGGCTGGGTGTGGTTGTGCAGGCATTGCACTTTTGGCATGCCTTTGCACAGGGTGTTTATAAGTATGAAAGAAATGAGAGACAGTATCGGCTAAATACTGTGTTCTTCTTAGCAGCGAAGGACCTTTAAGAGATCTAAAATGCCTTTTCTGTAAAGCAAGAGGTTCCACTGAGTACAAGGACACGAGCCACGAAGGCTGCCTGTGGTTCTAAGCATGGGAAACGGAGTTTGTAAACCCACCCAGAGAAATGTCAGGATAATACCTCCAAGGGACCTTGGCCAAGATTTGTTTATTGGATTTACACAATTGAACCAATCATGATTAAATTGCCTCAGGGCCAAAGTTCAAAGGGATAACAATCAGAATGCATACAAAGTGGAAAAACCACTGGCCTGTATGAAAATAAATAAGACGTCAACGTAAAATGCTGTGGCTTTCAGTTCTTTGCAGCTTGCCTTGTAGAAGGTCAATAGACAAGGATTGGGCTAAATGACACTGAACAAAGAATCCCACAAATAACGGTCTTCTACAGAAATTTAATTTCTTCCTGAGCTCTTTACAGACACAATGTGGTAACTGTTAGCTGGAGCCCTCCAGCTGATTCATATTTCTATGAAGCTGAATGAGCCATGCTTTCCACACTGTGTCCCAGGGAATGTGAAGTCCACAAAACGACAGCGTTAGGCAACTATTTGTTTCTCTTACCGCAATGATTCACTCAGGAAGTATGTATTTAAACCTATTCACAACATTCCTACAATCTAGGGTTTTGGGGTTTGGGGATTGTTTTTTTTTTTCAAACTTATTAGATCAGAGAATCTTTCTCTAAGTAGACTCTTGCCGAGAGAGTAGTCCTTTAAAACACACTTTAGAAATCCCGTAGTACACAGGCACTTCCATAGTCTTCAGCCCAAAGGGGAAGAGATTTAGTTGTTTGGTCTATCATCCAATCCCAGTTAGTGCATTTTCCCTCTCTAGCAGGCAGCCTTCTCTCCATCTTCACAACCCAATGCCCAAATGTGCTCTTCTCTCAAATACTAGTGTGGTTCTGGTTAAAGAAAGACTCAACAAAATGTTGATAATGGAAAAGTGAGTTGATTTTCTCTCACCAATACATTTGCACTACAACAGTACAGAAACTTTCATGTGAAGAAATCTTCTTGAGATATTTAGAGTTAATGTGGTGGTTTGGATGAGAAGTGGCCCATAAGCTTAAAGCTTATATATATATATATATATATATATATATATATATATATATATATATAATTCCAATATATATATTGGAATTCTTAGTCCACAGTCAATGGTACTGGGTACTGTTTGGGAATAATTAGGAAGTATGGTCTTGTTAGAGGAGGTGTGTCACCGGGGATGTACTTTGAGGTTACAAAAGTCCAAGTTATTCTGTTAGCTCTCTTTGCTTCCTGCTTGTGGACCAGTGTACAAGCTCTCAGTTACTCCTCCAACCTCACGCTACCCTTCCTGTTGCCATGCTTCCAGCCATGATGTTTAAGGACTCACACTCTGGAATGGAACTGCGAGCCCACAGGAAACTCTTTCTTCTCTAAATTGCCTTGATCAAGCTGTCTTATCACAGCATTAGAAAAGTATCTAAGTCACTAAGAAAAGAAGACAGTATTTGGGAGATCAATGAAGATATTTTCAGGACCCTGAATCTCCAAAGCCAAAAAAGTTTCATTTAAAGCCACTGAAGATTTGGGAACCCACTTTTTATTGTAGACTGGATCTGAAGTTCTTTGGAGGACTTTGCTTCCAAATTCCTTGGCTACATGCAAGTTGCTGAGTGATCTCGAAAACAAAGAAGCTACTGATTGTTCACCCCAGAAGATAACAGCCTGCTGGGCACCATACACCATCTTTAAGAAGAATCTACCATAATTTCCTATGCTGTGGCTTTCTAGTGATTTCCTATTATCTTCCTTCGCAAATCTACTCTATCCACAAACATATTGTAGAAAAGAGGAATCAAATCTCATTTCATATTTTCCAACCTCATTATCTTCTTTTGTACCTCTTCATAATTCCAGGTCCTTTGTTTTCAGGTAGCAACTTGTCAGTATCACTTTTCAAATTTAATGCTCACAATCCAACTTTGCACCAGCCTCAGAAGTGAGGCTTCACTACCCTATGACCCAAGTTTACATCTGCTATTAATTAGAACAATTTTCAGTATCCAAAAGAATGTTACATCTATTACATAAACATTTTTTTCCAATAAATTCCTTTTAAAATCCCAGAATTATTTAATATTTCTGTCCTCCAGGACTCCAAAGAATTGATTGACAGAAAGAAAGTAATATTATATCAGAACTAGAATATAATGTCAGAAATTAGGCAGAAAATAAATTCCTTGCGCATTGAAAGGAATGTTTTAAAGAATTTAGGAGATGGCTGGTTTAAGATTATATAAAGATTAGAAGGAACAGTAATGACTACTTAAAATTATTGACATTGATCATAAACCACTTCCCCAAAATGTGGTTAGGATGCAAAAACTGCATATCAATGACAGATGCAGACATTTCATGTTGTAAAGGACAAAAACAAGGACATTGATCTATATTATTCCCTGGCGACCAGTCCAGTTTCAGTATTGACCCTGAACTATAGGGTATGTTGTTAGGAGTTCAGTGTGTGATCCCTTGTTTAGTGTTGAAACAGTTCTATGGCTCAGCATAGAAAGAAAGACTCTGAAGGACTGCATGGCTTTTGCATGCACGGACTATTTGCAACAGAATGTGGACCTTCTGAAAAATACAGATTTCTTTCTGTTAAGCTACATTTGTTGGTTTCCAAAACATCATTAACCAATTTGGCGGGGGCAGGGTTAAAACTCTAAAGCCTTTATAGAATGCACCACTACTTAGCAGCTCTACCTGCAAAATATCATTAGAAACAGACTACTGGGCTACATAAAGATATACCACTGGCACATAGACAACTTTTTTATTTTGTTATTTTGGTAGTGTCTCTTACCACTACCTACCAAAGAGTAAATAGCTTTAATTTGATATAAATTGTCCCCAGCTAATTGGCATTGGTTTTAAATAAATTATTTATTTTTATTTTATGTGTAAAGTGTTTTGCCTGCATGTACGTAAGTGGACTTCATGTATTCCTGGTACTCACTGAGGTAGGAAGAGGGCCAAGAGGTCCAGAAACTGGGATTGCAAGTGCTTGTGAGTCACTACGTGTATACTGGAACTGAATCAAGGTCCTCTGAAAGAGCACATATTACTAATAAACATTGAGCCACCTCTCCAGCCTTTTGTCTATTTAATTTTGAGAAAGAAACGATCCTTGTTGTTACATTAAAACTATGAAATATTTCTGAAGATTCCATACGAGTTCCCTCCCTCCCTCTTTCCTTCCCTCCTGGTGTGTGTGTTATTATGACACCTTTTCAGTTACCCATGACCTTTCAGAGATAGCTTAGCTGTAATATCTCATTTGCATTTTTTTTCCTATCCTGTATCCATAGTCACCAGATTCAAAATAGCTGAACTCAATTAGCCAATGTGTTTGCAACTAAAATGAACTGAAATTCTTTTCCTAAAGTGTTTTGTATGCTTTCACTAAATTCCAGATTTTTAAAGAGCCTTGCATGTGTCTTGGGTGTCATGCTAAGCATTGAGATATTGATGTCATACACACCAATAAAGAGTTGCCTCTAAAACTAGAAAACGCATGAGTCTAACCAACAGCAATGCAATGACATGAAGCTCATAGTACAGAAATGATGAGCCAAGAACAACAACAAAAAAGTAATTTTAAAGACCATTCTGCATCTTATAATTTTAAAATCAAGAATATAGTAATAACTCATAATATACCTACTTGTGAATTAAATAAGATAACTTCAAGTAGTTCAGGCAATGCCTATTATATTGAAGTTCTTAATATGTGTCATTCAGTATTATTATTCTTAGTTAATATTCCTGATACTAAAAAAGTCAATCTAAAGACCATTTGTTGATTAAAATCATATATTTTGTTTAATTCTTTGCCATCCAGACAGAAAAGTTAGGAGAGACTTGGGGATGGTCAGATTGGAATCCATGTCATGGAAGCTTATTAAACTTTCCTGTTATTCAAAATACTCAAAGTGATCACTTCTTACTATTATTTCTCAGGTGGAGGCTGAGTAATCCCCAGGCTGTATGTCTTCATTAATCCAACTTAGAGGTTATGGATTCATTAATCTTAGAAGTTAGATTAGTTTGGGGATAACAAAGGTGTCACTTGAGATCACATGGTAATGACAAACTAAGATACTATGACTCTGAAGCAGTGCTAACCTCCATGGGAAGAAAGAATGAGATGTGTCATTACTGAGAATAGAAAGGAAGGTGATGATATCAAAGTCATTTAAGCCTGGGCCTTTCCATCTTGACATAAAACCATCCTGTTGACTGAGACTTAGCAGGTGCAAACCCCATGAGGCATGTAGACATCCCAGAGTACTGCACTCTGTGGACAGTGCTCACCACTGTTAGGGAGAGTCTATAGGATATAAGAGTTCTCCAAGGTATCTACAAGATGTATTCAAATACTAAACAGAATGAGTAAGGACCTGGACTACTATCACATTATAGGATTTATTTATTATTTTTTAAAGTTAAAATGTATTATTATATTTTACATGTGTACTATGTGAATGCCTGATGCCCACAGAAGCCTGAAGAGGGTATCAGATCCCCTGGAACCAGAGTTGCAAACTATTGTGAGCCACCATGTGGATGCTAGGAATGAAACGTGGGCCCTTCAGTAGAGCAGCCTGTGTTCTTAACCTCTGAGCCATCTCTTTATCTCCAAGATTTGCTCACTTATTAAGCAATTATTAGGCCACATTTTCCTTGGCTTTGGAAATATAATTAAGAAGAAATATGACTATATAGTCATGGTTCTTACATGTTAGTTGGAGCAAGACAGTGATAAAACCAGTTAATATGAAATAAGTATCAATCAGTGCAATAAAAATATAATCTACTGACATGAATGCAGTGAAGGAGAAACAAGGCCAATGTTCAAAATGTTAGTATCCATAGCTAAGAGCAATAAACACAAGGCAGGGTCTTAGAAGGGCATGGAGGCATCTAGAGAGATACTGGGCCAATGACCATGGTGCAATAAAAGGCATTGAATTTTGGGAACCAAATACTTTTAAAAGATTTGGCTGGCTGAGTCAAGTAAAATCTTTTCCAGCATGTTACAATTTGCTCTTCTGCTCTGGCTAAGATCATTTTGGGGTGAGGCTAGATCTACTGTGTGGGGAGATGCCAGAAGACAAGAGGTAAAGACTTAGCATTCTCTAATTATTGGATCCCGTGACAATATCCTGAAGATTCAAACTGGAAAAAGATACACCTCATTTGCATCCAGAAGTCAGCTTTGTTGTCTAACTGTGGATTTACACTTTGCATTTAAGCACTCAATTTCTTTCCTGGCAAACCTAAGAAATGGCAATTCCTTGCTCAAGACCCAGGGAGAATATCATACATGGCAATTTAGCTGAGCAAATGATTGACAATATGATGCATTTTTTGTTTATTCAGAATCCCTAGTGTTCTAATTTTATTGTTAGTAGCTATTATCAATAATCATATATACATGCTCTACATTTTGCAACTATTGTGAAGCACAGAGAGTCAAAAATAACTTTTCTACATATAAATTTTCCTGAAACTCCCAAATTTCTCATCTGGCAGGAGACAATATGTATACAGATAATTTTTCACAAATACTTAAAGTATATTATGATAAATATTGCCTTGGAACTCTCGTATCAAAGAGTTCAGACTGAAGAAGAAGACAAGAAGATGGTAATGAACTTACGAATGACTGTATGTTGGAACCCATTGGGCTCATCTCTAAAAGTCTGGTAAAATAATTTCAAAATTAAGTGAAAAAAGTCATTAAACATGAGTTAAGAATGACTTTGAGATGTGTTTCTGCCACTCTTTATGTGAAGTGAGTTGCAGTGGAAGGGAGGGAGGGAGGGAGGGAGGGAGGGAGGGTGGGTTGATCCTAACCCAGGTATCTCCTGTTCAGCCATGAAACAAAATACGATACTAAAAACTCTAGATGTCAGTCCTAAGACATTACTATAAGCATCAGTTTTTATAATCTTCTAAAGTGAGGAAGAAGAGAAAAATAGGTCAAAGTGAGAAAAGAAAAAACAGCAGTTTTAATACTTGATCAGTGACTCCATTGCTATTAAAGCTGTATGCTAAGTATTAATGTTTTGAGAGATCAGTGTTTGCAATATTTAATCAAAGTTTATTTTCTATTTTTAGTAAACACATACTACTTACATATGGGGCATAATATTCTGTCATGCTCGATAAAGTATAAAATGACCATACTCCTCCCAGTTCTGAAAAGGCCCTTTGTGTACATTTTGTAATGAGGAATAAAAGACACAGGAAAACAAAAACAAAACCACTTACAGAGAGCATCCAAGAGTGCACAGAGGGGCTTTGGCTTCGGAAGCATCTCCACTGGGGTCCATCTCTCTAACAGTGCTCCACGGGTTTCTCATCCACAAAAATTCCAGGGCCCCCGACTCTGGTACACAGCCCTTCTTAATTCCCAAAGAATTCTCATTGAAGTCATGCTGCCAGAATTTTGCACGAACAGACCTGGCATCTAATCTCAACAGAGCCCAAGCAATGTCCTGAACCAAGTCACAGGGACCTTCATGACTGAAATTTAGTCAGTTTATATCTAAGCAGCACACAGTAGGTAGCAAGGCTGGAGAGACAGAAATCCATCCACTTGAGGAGATGTGATGAGGATTCTGAGTCTGATCAGTGATCCTCAACCTTCCTAGTGTTGCAACCCTCTAATGCCGCTCCTCATGTTGTGGTGACCTCACAGAATTATATAATTGCTACTTTATGACTGCAATTTTGCAACTGTCATGAATTGTAATATAAGTATCTGATAGGCAACCTCAAAAGGTCAAAACCCACAGGTTGAAAACCAGTGACCCTGAATTTCTTCAAAGGGAGTATTTTAGCACCTGACTAACCATTCTGTTTCTACCAACACACCAGTGTGGTCGGAGTGACCACACTGATGCTCTCATTGTCACTGGTTTCTGATTTTTGCTTTAAGATAACTCACCACTTACTGCACCTCAGACTCCTCAACCGTAGATCATAATATTGATTGTTCTCTCATGGGTTTACACTTGAGAAGAAGAAAATGAAAGCTCTTTCTGAATAGAAAGTAGTCTGTAAAAGCTAAATAATGACACTATCCCCTCCGGCCTGTGTGTATCAGTGAATGCTTTCTGGCTTTGCTATCTTTCTTGGGGGACTATTCAGGGAGACTTGGATGTATGTGTCTTTTTCTATTGTTCCATTTGTCTTTTTTTTCTACTGTAATAGCCCTGTCTCCAATTCTCACTTCCACTGCTATCAGAAAAATGTCTCCCAGTTGCTGGGTTTGCAGCTTCCTTTCCCCAGATCTCTCCATCTCTGTTAGTTCACCTTATTTAATTTCATGCTCTCTACAGACTTTCCCTTATGCTGTCATAGATCTTACTTTGAAAAATCTATCGTGCTTTTTAGGTTCTCTCCTCAACCCTGGCCTGTCCACCTCTCTGACATCTCATCTTCCTTCAGTACTCTCCTATGTACCTCGCTCTGCCTTTATTTAATCCTCCAGAAAGGGAAAGGTCTGAAAAGGTGAGCTTATAAATTATAGAAAGAACCAATCTTTCTACTACCAAAATGGTGTTCTGCTGCTCTAATTTGTCAATATATTGCTTAGTGCCTCACAAAATCAGACATGCACAATACGTGGTAAAAATTGACCAAATTGGAAGATATAAATTCCCTCTGATTGCAGGACTAGAAAGCAGAAATCCATATGCTAGAGGCATATTGATGATGGGGCTATTTGTTTAAAGGCTGAAAATCATGTTACTGGCATTTCAAGGCAGTACTTGGTCCCAACTGCTCAGGCCCATTTTGGTAAACATACCAGTGTAGTTGCAACAGGATGTAACATTTAAATACTCTGACCCAGGTCCTTCTTCTTATAAGTATTGACAGAAGAGAAACACAAAGGCACAATATAAACCAAATTCTAAACAACTAAAGTGTAGGATATGAAGTTTGAAAATTAGTAGTTTTAACAACAACAACAAACCCCACATAGGTATTAACCTAAGGAGTTGCTGAAAATACAATGGTCATGAGTGAACTGGATCCCTCAGTTTTTAACATGACCTTCTCTGGTTGAAAACATTAATCTTTCCAATAAAAGGTGTTTTAGATAATAGCTTTGTGGGATAATCAGTGACTTCCCCATAGAAAGGGCATCAAAGACAAATTATAAAATGTTATGATGAGAATAATCACCATAGCAGTAAGTGGGAAACAACTGAACTATTATTAGGCTGTGGTTAATGTTTATCATTTTAAATGACTTGCAAGTCCCCACGGCATCTGAAACACGAGTGATGAGAACAGAAACAATTTGCAGTGGGAAATACCTCATCTGTCCCTTTCTTCAAATCTTCACAAGGTTCTTTATTGAGATTAAATCCTCACACTTTTCTTTCTTGTTCCATTATTTAATAGCTTCTTGATAAACTACATTAATGACATTGGCTAAATTTACCTGTCTTAAATATAATTCTTAGGTCTCTCTTGGTAGATATTTCTGAAAATTCTGTAAAGCAGTTGCTTGCTGCTCCTATGAAATATGAAGGTGGTGTCAATACTTTTCTCCTGTCTGTTACAATTGATCAGTGAATGATCAGATTCAGTGGCTGGTGACATAAGCTTCATAGGCTTTCTTGTTTCTAAGGAAGACTAGAGTCCATCCCTGGAATGATGTCGTCTGATCTTATCAAGGTGATGAATTGACAAAATTTTTTAACAAACAGTCAAAACATATCAGTGAGAAAAATGAAGGGTTAGTTGTAGTGATGTATTGTATATTTAATAAAAATAGCCTGAAATATCAAAGGACAGAGTCATGCACAGAGCCAAGTCATGAAGGTTGGGGAGTGGGGACTCATACCTTTAATCCTAGCACTTAGGAGGTAGAGATCCTCTGGGCCTTAAGTTTCTGGCCAAACAAAAACATGTAGTAGTGGCACACACCTTTAATCCTAGCACTAGTGAGATAGCTGGGTGGAGAAAGAGGAAGTATTCAGTTTCACCAACATTCCCTTTCAGCTGATTCAGATGTATTCTTCAGTCTGAGGATTTGTGGAGATAGGATCTACACTTTGGGGAATAAGGAATGTGCTAGGTGATAAATGGCTGTGGCTTATCTCTCTGTCTCTCTGATATTTCAGCTTTTCCCCAATATCTGACCCTGTGTTATTATAATACCAAAAGAATTCCTGTAATATTTGCCACTTCAATGTGGTACATGTACATCCACATAAAAGCTAAGAAAGCTTTAAAAGGGTTCTAGAACACAGACATAGAGCCAAAAAGAGCTTCCTAGTTATGTCTCTCAAGTGGGCCATGGTACAAAAATTTCATGGCATTTGGGCTTGAGCTACAACATTGCAGGTTCCCACAGTCTCACAGGAGCCTTGGCATAAATAGAAGCTGTATATGACAGATTCAAAGTTACAGCTCATATAGACAAAAAGGGAACAAAGTCAAGCACTGCTTCTTGGTGGCAGCATTTTCTTGGGTGGGAGCTGTTTGCTGGCAGAGAGCAGATGCATGGCTCCTTTAACAGAGACTTCCTAACTTAGCCTTAGTGGCAAATACTGTGAGGCTCTTTTAAGAGACCCTGCTGCCAAACATTTAAATGAGATTCATGAAAAGGGGAGGCAGTGCTCTATATGGTGACAATATGAATATGGTAAATATGGTAAATATGGCTCCTACCAATACCTCTGCCATGAAGCTAAGCTCTAACACATCAAGGAGTTGGGTGGAGCTAACCATCATAGTCAAGGCTTTTATCCTAGCCATAAGGTTTTATTTCTAGCCATGTCTTTTAGCAGACTAAAGGCTTGAATGATCAGGAAAATACAGAGATATACAGTAAAACAGATTCAGACAAAAAAGAAAAAAGACTCTAAACAGCTAAATGGTTTACTGTGTGTTTAAAAATATAGATAGGTTTGGGAGAGAAAAGAAGAATAGAGAAAGTCCTTAAGAAATAAATAAAGTAATAAAAATAAGCCATATGAAGATGGAAATTACATAGAGTCTGGATAGTGCATGTTGTTATTTTGTTTTTTAGGTTTTTGACTACAAAGGAAAGAGCTGCTAAAAGACATTTGATTCCAAATGCTGCTGGATTTATTCAACCTATATATTTTAGAAATTCCTTGACTTCCAAATTTAAGTCAAAAGATATGTTACTTTGGAGAAAAGGTTATGCATTTATTTCCACAAAAACGTAAAAGACTGTGTATTCATCCTGTGTTAAAGAAAATAAGGTTTGATTAGGGAAGACTCACTAAAAAGTCTCCAATAGAAATGGAAGACCCAGATGATCCATTGTTTCAGAGAACCTCTGTTGTAGTTTGCAGTGAGTTCTACATTCAGAACAGCTTTAAGGCTGCTGACTGAGGTAGTTCAGCCTCACAGACTACTCTACTCAAGACCTTTCCATAATCCTAAATTTTCTTTGGGTCCCCATGAGATTATCAGCACCCCCAATCAGCAGGAAGTAGTCTAGAGAGCTATACCCCATTTCCAAAAAATGAACTATGAATGTTTGTCTTTGGGGTGTTGATTATGTTGTTATGGATAATGGTCAGAAAAAAGATAAAGAAGACTAGATTAGGGATTCTTGTTTTAAAAAGAAAAAAAATGGGAAAATGTGGGAGAATTCTCTTGTACACTGTAAATAATTGTTACATGTATTGATTTAATAAAATGCTGATTGGCCAGAAACCAGGCAAGAAGTAGAGGTGGGGCACCCAGACTAGGAGAATTCAGGGAAGAAGAAAAGAAGAGCAATAGGTGTCAGCCAAATGTAGAGGAAACAAAATAAAAGTTCTGCTCTGAGAAAAGTTATCGAGCCACATAGGTAAACATAAACAGAATCATGGGTTTTTTTAACAAGAAGAGCTAGATAGTAATATGCCTTAACTAGTGGCCCAGCAGTTACTATAATATCAGGCTTCCAAGGTAATTATTTTATAAGTGGCTGTAGGACAGAGAAACTACCAAATACAGTTAGTCATGGAAAGCGGGGGAAGCAAAGATGACAAAGAATAAATTGTTCTTCCACTGTGGTAGAATCAGACATTATTTACCTTCATCTAGAGGTATGGCTTTTAGGTCCTGAGGACCCATGTACTAGGTGTGGCCAGGTCAGTCTAAAACCCAGAGGCACACACATTTCCTTCTGTTTGTTCCCCAGGCTCTTAAAAAGAAAATCCCCCACCCCTGTCACTCCTGCCCCAGGGAACAGTACAACTTTCCAAATGTTGCCCTAAGGTTTACTCTTTATATTAGTGAGTGTTTCATATAAAGTCCTAATAAATATTAATCATTTTATATAATCAGTTGCAAGTAAATAATTCCTACCATATTCCACATAACTTCTTTTGTTCATGGAATTTCTATAATTTTCTAAGTTCATGAAGGCAGAATTCATAAAAGAAACTGGCCACTAGTGAGTGATGACTTAAAATACCAAACAATTAAGACTCTTATTTAGAGCAGATACGTCTCTGACAAAATTCAGATAGGTGAGAACTACCAATGCACATATAAGGACAGGGTGTAGGTGCTTCATACATGGTCACTGTTATAAACCCAATTTCCCTACATGGTTGAATGACTGATGCTTCCTGCTTAAGAGTGTTCTCTGTCTAATGTGCTATAATTGCAGCAGAGCATGTAGAGTAGCGACCAGACACTGCTTTGTGATGTATGCAGCTCATCATACAGTCCTCAGCAACAAGGGGTAAGGTACTGGCCAGTCTCTGTCCAGCTCCATGCAGCAGCTGCCCTGCCTCCTCTGTGCAGTTATGTGAATAGAGAGAACGTACTCAAATTGTCCATGTCCCAGGCCCTTCCCTTCCTTCTGTCTACATGATATTTCTTCTCTAGAAAATATTTTCTTTTCCAACAGTAAATGGACTTAAAAATGTAAAGGTGAGCTGCCAGAAAACAAAAATGCCACGTTTCCTTGACACGTCTTTTCTTATCCTCTTTTGAGAAATCAGTATTTTAGAAACCTTTGGATCTGGAGAGATGGCTCAGTGGTAACGGTACCTGCTGTCACATCTGAAAAGCCGGGTTTGACCTCTGAAACCCATGTGGTGAAAGGAAGGAAAAAACTGAGCACACTTCCACCCACACACCATGATGTGTGCACACGCACATGCACACACACACACTACACTGGCACAATAGATTTTAAAATGCAATGACAATTTCTTAAAACTCATTCTGATCCTGTGGAAAAAAATAAATGCGAGCTCAGTGTAGGACTTTCCAAAGAGCTGATTGTAATAACCGTGTTCAAATGAACGTAGTGGGCACTTTCTTTAAAAGAATGACTCTTCCTCTCTTCATCACCCTTCCACCATATGATTTCTTATTTGCACATTATTATTCACATGAATGATGCTTTGTAGCCATTAAATGTGTTTTACAGAAGTAAGGGCAAGATTTAATCCTGTTTTAAGTTGGCACAACTTTCTACTTAACCTTTCTAGAGTTTTCTACCATAATATCTCTGCCTGTCTCTGTCTCTCTCTCCCACACTCTCCTTCCTCTCTCTCTCTCTCTCTCTCTCTCTCTCTCTCTCTCTCTCTCTCTCTCTCTCTCTTCTACCTTTCCTTCCTCTGACCCATCTCTCATCCTGCACAAAAAAATCCACCATCCACTAATTCTCCAAATTAGTTCAATAAAACTTTCTAAAATCGCTATTTCAATAGCATTTGAGAGGGTGGTACAATAAAAAGAACTCAAACAGTAGAAAAATTAGTGATTGGTTTCTTTTAAAGCACAACGCCATATTCAATTCAGTGAACTCTTGTGTAGTAGGCTAGAGACTGACAGCTGAGATGTGTGCTTTGCTTTTGAAGATACTTGCCTTAAAATGCTTTTGAAGCATTAATAAGTGAGTTTGGACTGTGTAAATCTTGTTAATGTGCATGAACACCAAGTGCACAGTGCACCAAGGCCCCTAACCCTGCTGGCCTTGGAGGGGAAGATGTACCCTCATTCAGCTCCCTCATCAGTATCCAGTAAGTCTGTCTGGCTCTTCTCCTTGGACTTATTGATAAGCATTCCATGCTTTTTGAAGAAAGGAAAGAATCTCTTACAAGCAGAGAAAACTGCTCACTATATGAGTCTAGTGCTTACAAAGCCTTTTTCTTTATTTTTCACCTAATGTTGCATAGAATGGGTCCAGCTTTCTCAGTCCCACAGCAATGTAGAAAATAATCCTCCCCCCAGTCACTGGCAATTAGTAAGAAGATCCTATGACTGATGTATTTACAGGCAATAGGTCTTTCTGATTAAACAGAACATAATACAGTACTAAGCCTTGCTGTGAAGGGGCCAAGGGTAGCTCAGTAGATAAAGCAAGAGTTTACAGCCTATATGGAAGTCCATAGTACCAGAACCCAAATAAAAAAGCCAGCAGCCAATAGTGGTGGCTGCCTGTAATCTCAGCCCTTTGTAGGCAAAGAAAGGAAATCCCTGCTGCTGACTAGCTAAGTAGACTAGCCAATCAAGTAGCCCTGGGTTCAATTGATAGACCCTGTCTCAAGAAATAAAGGGGAGGACAATCCATCCTCAGGCCTTTACACACAGCTATGCATATACACTTTAAAACAAGCCTATGCACAGCACACACAGATACACAAGGCAGTGGGTGGGAGCAGGAAAGGATCAGGGAAGCATCCAGACATGACATGTAAATGATCAAAGACACCTCAAACCAAGTGCCTAGGACTGTGGAAATCTTTCACAAGCACAGGGATCACACTCCTAAAACATAGTGCAGCAGTGCTCCCCAACATATATGGGGTATGTGTAGATTGAGATATATCTCATTTAGAATTTCACTTTGGTTGCCAATACGGGTCAGCCTTATTTTCCTGTAAGTATAAAATATTTGACAATTGCTCATTATTATATTTACAGTCACTGGTTTTGTTTATTTACAGTTCACCTTGCATGGTCATTTAACTTCTCTGAATCTCATTTTTCACTCTCTGCAAGGTGAGGTAGTACCTACATTACAGAGCTGTAGAGAGAATTAAATGTCTTAAAGCCAAAGCACTTGGCAGGGAACCCACTCAACCAATTTCAGGTCCCTGCAGCCTGCCTTGAGAAACGTGAAAACCTTGCTTTATCATGCAGAAAAGAAGCATTTGAATAATCTCAGCAATTGACTTAGATTTTTTTTTTAATGTAGCTCACATCCAAGCTATTGCAAACTCTGAAAATGCTCATTGCAGTGCCTGCCTCTGACTGTTTTCTTTCTCCTTTTTACTCTTTCTAAAAGGATGCTGGAGTCATTTATTTCCTTGCAGAAGCACTGTGGATGTCTTTGTAAGCCTGATAGCATTATCTGACAGATAATCAATGTTTGGCTGTAACCCGAGGGCCTCCAGACCTAGAGGACATTACTCAGCATGCTATCACGGAGACAGAGGCAAATTCAGCATAAATTGTCTTCTATACAGAAATTATCATGTGATTTTTTTTTTAAGCCCAGGACTCTCCATCATAGTGCTTCTGCAGGATTAGATGTGACGCTCAGGGGTGTTCTGAGTATTCATCACGCCATCCTTTGTATCTAGATGGCTTTTCTTTCACAAACTTATGTCAGTAGAAGCCTAGCTGGAAGTTTACTGATATGTAGGCAGAAAATGACAGGAAGTCTCCATATCTTTATGCTCTTCCTTTTGCAGGGAGGTTCAAGTGACCTCTTAAGAGACCCACAATAAAATAGAAATCTGAAAAAAAAGTGGGAGGCCCAGCTATAAAACATTCACCAACCTGGCAGGCATGAATACTAATAGGATGAAATAATTTGAGTGGACACGGGAAAAGTAAAACAAATCCATTCACACTTAACTATATAAAACTATTGCAGAGACAGAGTCCAAAGATGCGGTTGATTTCTGAAAAGCCCAGTTAAATTTAAATGCTTAATATAGATTGCCTTTAGAAAAGCAGACATTTAGAAATTCTTGCTACCCAAAATGTGTTTTTTTTCTCACTGTAAAAGGGTGGAGGATAGAAAATGACTAAAGAAATCATTCACCAGCGCAATGTTTTTGACTCTGGGAAGAGTAAGCATGCAACTTTCGTACTCTAAGGTTTTGGTTTTATTACCTACATGAGCCTCTCTTGTCATAGCTATAACATCTACAGATAGAGATCTCAAGTTAGGTTCTTAAAACTGGAAAACAGACCATACATAAGACATTAAATAATGATATTTTTTAAAATGAACTGTATGCATAATCAAGTGATTGTGAAAATCCAGACTGACGGCACTCAGATATTTAATGAGCTGTGTAAAACCAAAGTTATTACTGAAGTGAGAATTGAAAATTACAATGGACCCTTGGTACTGAGATACAAAAAAGAACAACAGAAAAGTATGGAAAGAACACTCCAGGGTCACACTGAGGTCATTGGGATCTCCAGAGAGATTATAATTATTAAGAATAGCCACACCACCTTTGTGCTTACAAGAATACCCTGGACAATAGGGTTAGGAATCTGAGACCTTGACCTAGGAGACAGAGGCATGTAATGTCAGCTACTCTGCTATTAACTTGATAAATTAGTTTTGAAATTCCTGCTCAGGTCTCTGTGTCATACAAGAGACTAAAGTCCAAAGATCCTGGTACACAGACTCCAGTCTGTAGATATTTCATGAAGGAGCCAACAATTCCAACTTAAAACAAGGGCTACTCTCTGGGTAGCAGGACTTCAGCAAATAGCCTTGGCATTTTAAGTGGTGTTTAAAGTGCTTAATACCATTAAAATTCTTTTGATGTTTGAATACAAGAGACTGCAGAGGGATATGGTTATGACATTCCAAGACTGAGAATTAGATTTTAGGTAATATCAAAGGTTCTTAGAACTATCATTTTCCTTTGATTTTCTTTCATTAAAAATTTTTCATACAATGCATTTTGATCATATGCTTTTTTCTCTCAAAACTCCTCCCAGATAATACCCACCTCCCTACCAACCCAACTTAAGGTATTCTTTCTCTCTCTCTTTCAAAAATGAATAACAAAAAGAAAAAACACAGAAAATCAAAGTCAAAACAAATTTTAAAACCAATAAGAAAAATAAAACTCAAACAAAATAAAAAGCACCTGGAAAACACGTAGGTTATTTTATCCTGACCAACTATTCTTGACAATGATGCCTGCCCAAGAGTGTGGTTGATACACTAATATTCCATTGACATATCCATAATGCTTGATTAGGAGTGAACATTTGTGTTCATTTCTGCTTTTCAGTGTGGGGATGTTTGTTCGATTGAACAATTGATTGTACCTGTGCAGATCTTATGCACATTGATAGCCTCTGTGAGTTTCTATCAGTCATTTGTCAGGGTGACATTGAACACTTGAAGTCATCCAGCATCTCTGGCTCTATCTTTCTACCTTTTCTTCTACATGGATCTTTGGTCCTTGAGGTGTGGGAGTTGATAAAGACTTCCCATTTGGGACTGAGTGTTCCTAAGTGTTTCACTCTTTGCATATTATCCAGTTGTGGGTCTCTATGTTAGTTGCCATCTACTACAGAAGGAAGCTTCTCTGATGAAGGTTGAGCAATGCACTAGTCAATGAGCATACCAATATTTCATCAGAACTCATTTTATTGCTGTGTTACTTAACACATTAAAAGTATGTTTTTTCCAAGGGCTTATGACCTTTATAGTCAAAGGTTCTTGGCCTCTTTAGAAATATTAGATAGGGACTCCACCTTATGGAATGGCCTTAAATCCAACAAAAGTGGTTTGTTACTTCCATAACATTTGTGCCACTATTGCACTCATATTTTGTTAAGAAAGGTTGTTGTTCTAGGTCACAAAGTTTGTAGCTGATTTACATTGAGATTACTTTTCTTCTCTGATAGCATACAACATACCTTCCAGTCCCATGAATGCTAGTCAATAAGGGTTGAAGCTTCCATTCCTGGCACTGGGAGCTAGCTGGTATATTGTCTCTCCATTATAGGTTGACTCCATATAAATTCCATATATACATATGTGTGTATTTAAATATAGGTGAGTATATATATACATATATGTGTGTATCTGTGTACGTTTATGAGTGTGTTTGTGTGTCTGTGTTTGTGTATATTTCTCTGTTTGTTTGTGTCTGCGTGTATTTGTGTATGTTTGTCTGTTTGTATCTTTGTCTGTTTGTGTGTGTATGTATCTCTGTGTATCAGTGTGTTTGTGTGTGTGCTCATATGAAAACTAAAAGTCAGCCTCTGACATCATTCCTAAAATGTTGTCCATGCTGTTTTTAATGCCCAGACTCTCACTTGTCCTGGAAATTGTCAACTAAAGCGAGGCAGAATTCTAAGTGAACACAAAAGATCTGCTTGTGTCCACCACCCCCACTGAGATTACAAGCAGGCACCATGATCCCTAGCTTTTCTGGATGGATTCTGGAGATTCACTATAGGTAATCCCCAAGTTAATGACACAGGGTTTTTGTTTGTTTTATGTGTGTGTGTGTGTGTGTGTGTGTGTGTGTGTGTGTGTGTGTGTGGTTGTTCTAGAGGCTCCTGCAATAAGTATGTACATACCACATTGCCTATATTATAACCGACCATCACAAATGTACCTTTGAAATTTAGTAAAAATTTACCCCATAGTTTCATGTCTCAAACAAAGGCAGATTATATTTGATTATATGGTCATCTCTTACATCAGTGATAAGTTTACACAGATTCACACTTTATGTCTTCGCCCACATGCAGAATGAAGTAAGATCGGAGAGCCTGCAAGGGTGACTTCTGCATTAGGAAAGCAGTGGAAAGAGTAGGCAGAGGCTGTAATTGCACAAATACCTGCATACCTTTTCTGGAGAGCTGAATTCAGTGAGCCCTGGGCCGAGAAGCCCCACCTTCCTTTTTTCCCTCCTCCCTAGTAGCCTTGATGTACAGTTCAGCCTGAGGGAACAGAAATAGGAAAGAATCCTTAATTTCCATCAGAACATCACTCTTAGTAACACACTGAGTGGGAGCAGCTATCAGACTTCCCCAGACAGAAAGCTTTGATGGATAGAGAGAAGAAGAAAAGAGAAACACACACAGTATGGAGTTTGACCCCAGGAGCACAAACTTCTTGAAACTAGACAAAACATCTTGAATTTTTATAGGAATGAAAGAAGCCACCAGCTACAATGGATGGGCTTAATAAATACCTCAAAATCAATGGCTGTAACTGGTCCAAAGACAGACAAGGACCTGCAGGTGAATTTTCATTTTGCTAGGGCTCATTGCCCATCTCACACTAAATTAATAATAGGATGATGCTGACACTGGTGATTTTGTTTCCATCAGTCAATCAACTTTTAAGAAATTTGATTAAGACTTTTAAAACCCATTAGCACAGACAATATGCTGAAAGTCTGGTAGCTTCTTAAGGGACTATGTTCTTCCTTATTGATTCTATCAAGGAATATGTAGGCATCACATGGATCACACACACATTTGGACCAAGTGTGGCATCATCTAACATCAGGAACATTTGTACCAACCAACATACCCAAGCTTAGTGGCCATTGTTGGTGTTGGGCTGCTTTTATGGTCTCTGACTACTATGATCCTGGGTTAGCTTCTCCATTAATCAAACCCAGCAAGAATAAGCATGAATAATAGTGTAATGGCCCAGGAACATATTAAAACTTCTTTTAATATAAGGATACAAAGAACTTTTAGGTCAAAGGAAATATTAACATATTCACCTTTCTATGGTATAGTTGTAAAATGCAGTTCTAATACATTTCTGTTTCTGGAGAAAGCTTAATAAAGGTTAGAGTCTACAAAGAAGGCACATGAGACTTAGTTACTCTAATTAGTCATGTCCAGCTACATTACTTTCACCCCAGGAACCCATGTTTGAACTATTATAGACTTCAGTGCAGTGGCAGATATCAGACCATGCATGAGGTCCTCTGAGGATATTCTCCTATGCAACTAGCTCTGATCACAGGCTGATGTCACTGAGATATTGTCAGAACACACATTGTAAGGCATGATGGTCATGAGGCTGAAGCAGAAGAATCAGGAGTTCAAAGTCATGTTTAGGCTATACAGCAAGAAAAAAGCAAAACTAAACACAAACAAAAAGCAACTACTGTTTGATGAACCAGGACCTGGATCTTCATCACTACTTTACCATATTGCTCTCTGTATTTCAGTCCCTTCTGGAACCCCCATTGGAGTTAGTCAACAGAAGGATGTGGCTATCCTGGGTACTGGATTGGAAGACTGCGCACCTCTCATGACTACCATTATTCAGATGATATTTAACATGCTGCCCTATCACTGGGCAGGTATATATTTCTTTTCATTCACTCACAAATACAACATTTAGTTAACCTTGAAATATGAGTGTTAACGATATCATACCTTATCTTCACACATGTCACTGTCACCAGGTAAAGCTCCGGCTGTGATTGCTTTGAAACATACCATGGTTCCTCTGCTGTTAAACCTACCCCAACACAAAATCGGCGTTATTTATTTATGATGTTACACAAGTCATCTGCACTTTCCCTGATAAGCCCTGGGCTGTGTGTCTTTCATTTCAGCTGACATTTTGCTGCCATTTGCCAGGCTAAGTAACTACCATGCAATCACTCTGAGCTGATGCATGGTCATTGTTTTGCACAAAATGGATTTTTAAGTCAGCTGAAAGGCTTTCTAAAGAATATAATTTGACAAAGTAAATTTTTGCCATATAACAGAAATCAGCCAGGGCTGCACCAAATGTATTTTTTAAGATAGCTAAAAGGATTTCTGCAGAGAGTTTGACAAAGTATTTTACTTTTGTGCACAAAGCAAAAATTGATTAGTTTTGAACAAAAAGGATTTCTCAGGGTGCTGAAAGGCTTTTCTCTGGAATTAAATATATTCTTTGGCTTGAAGGATAAGGTATTGGAAAGCAGTGTCTTTGAGAAGACAAATAGTTGTCAGTGATTTTTTTTTTCAAGGAACAAGTTAAAAGAATCCCTTTAGATGACATTTTCAATCACCTCAACCTGGTTTAGCTCTGGATATCTTACTTCCAGAGAAAGTTCTTCCATTTTCCAGTATCTGAGGCTTGTTGAATGATGTGGTGGCTCGCATGATCCTGTTCTTCAAATGATAGAACCACTGAGTAGGCAAACTTTCCCCAGTTGATCGTAGACAACAAAGAATCTGAAAGAACTGAAGGACACATTTTAACATTGTTTAGTTTGGGGTAAATTTTGCTGACAAATTTGAAGAGAAGGGGTTGGAATGTGATATACACATGTATGTGCGGGCAGGTGAGCTGCCCTATTTTGTCATTTCCCTTGCAACTAGACTCACAGGTGGTTGTAAACCACTTGATGTGGGCGCTGAGAACCAAACTCAGATCTTCTGCAAGAGCAGGAAGTGCTTTTAACTGCTCATCCTTCAGCCACATGCAGTGATACTGAGGTAAAGGCAATGAGAACCTGTGGGTCAGGTCTTTTGTTATTCAATAACTTAAAGAACACTTTCCCTATACATGTATAATACATGCATACATACATACATACATCATTTTGATGCCGCCTGATATAAAATTTGACAATGGGTGGCACACACAAGTTTTGGGTTTTTTGTTTTATTTTGGGCAAGTTCTTTAGATATCTCCTCAGCTTTGATTCTTTTCTATTTTTATAAAGTGACTCAGCTGATCTGGTTCAGCTGAAGAGAAGGAAGAGAGATTGCTTAAGTGGAGGGATTGGGGTCATGATGGAGAGACCCATGGAGTATGCAGTTGTATGTATGTGTGTGCTATTGGGAGCTCACAGACTCTGAAATAACATCCAATGAACCTTCACGGAATAGATCTGGACCCTCTGAATATAGATGACATTCAGTTGAAAGGCATGGGCAGTTTCTGGAGCCTCTTGCACTCAGATTAGAATCTATCTCCAAGCCCATATCTTGCAGGAAAATCACCGTTCTCAGCTTTGGGAGAGGGACTCGATCCTACATCAGCTGAATATACCAGACCAAATTGACTTACTTTGGGATTCCTTGCCTTCTTTGGGGAGTGGAGAGGGGGGAGTAAAAAGGAGAAGAACTAGGAAAAGGCACAGGAGAGGGATCAATAGTGAGTATGAGGAAAAAATTAAATAAAAAAAAACAAAATAAAAGCCAAATATAAAATGAAATAAAAATAAAGCTACTCCAATATCATATACCATTTTACCTAATGTTTACCCTAATTCCACACTGTGTTTCAACCATACTGTCACACCAGTGAAAACAAGAGCCGAGTATATAGTCTACAGCCAGGGAACATGAGATCAGAAGAGCCATCAGTGGGTGAATCAAACTGGAACATTACTCTTGGCATGTGGCTTCTAGATGTCAGGGAGTACAACACCCTGTGACTGACCACAGATGTGTGAAAACACACAACAGGCAAAACCAGTTTGCTAACCTCACCCCACCCCAGAAATGGTAGGGAGTTTTGCAAAGTGCTACCTTTTAATTTGATTTTAATGTGTTAGTAATTGTGAAGGTGAATTATAAGACTAGCCCTTCAGATTGAAAGGCAGGAAAACCAACACAGATTCTTTAAATACTTCAGAGGCAGAAAAACCTAACGGCAACATGAAAATAAGCCAAGCTTGCGGGAGCTAAGAAGCAGTTAAATGTTGGCAGAAACAGAAAGAAGTGTAACTATCCACGAGAGACTACTTCATGATGACAAATCGTGGCATTTTCCTCAGCAAATGGGAGGACAGAAAGCATCTGAGTTGCTGAAAAATAGTCATGGAAATGTGAGATCACACCCATTGCTCATCGGAAGCTGCAGCTAATGTTAAGAAAATGAGAACAGAGAAGCCAAGACTCTGCCCCCTCACATCCATGACTGTGAAGTCAAATCACCCTTTTAAAGCTGCAACCTCTGTAGAGGAAATAGAGTTGAGAGTTCCTCTGTGGGCCACATGGTGTTCTTGGTGATGACACATTCCTAATTGTCACTCTTTTTCTGAAGACTGATAGTAACTCATGTTTGTGCCAATAAAATTGGTGTGACATCTCTACATATCAGTGACATAAAGGTGAAAGGAATTCCGATGTTTACCAGAACTCAGGTTACTGAGAAGTTGTCAAAATGTGTGCTGGGATTGGATTCAGTTTGGGAACATTGGGTGTGCCTTGTGCCCTAGAAATCTATTTGCAGACTGAGACCCACTGTATTTCCACTGTTATACCCACTGTATACCAGCCACTTCTCAAGGTCCCTCTGTGAAGCCACTGGGACTCAGAAAAGTGAGGAAACTTGTCAGAGATAAGTCTCTGAGGTTGTAAGTAGTTCCTTACAAAGGTGAAACATCCTGCTCATCTTGGCTTATTTTGTGTAAACCCAAATCCAATAATATTTCTTCTAAGAAACAGAAGAAAAGATCCACACTGGAAATTAAGGAAGTGATGTTCCACAAGGGTGTCAAGGTCACTGAAGTTCCAGGTGACAAAGAAGTATTCTATTCTCTGCAGGGAATGGGTCCTGTGTACATGTAGACTTGTGAGCTATGGTTTCTAGATTGTCAGAGAATAAACAAGTATTATAAGCTAGCCAGCCAGTGGTGCTTAATAATAGCTCTTGGGGAAAAGTGCAATTCAATAGTCAATATAAGCATTTGATGTCATTCTTTAGGGTTTCCTTGAGCCCGATGGTTGCAGGCCAAGCAAATGTGTCAGCTCAATAAAATTAAGCCCGCCAAGTTTAAATGTCAGAAGCAGTTCAACACGGCTAATTTGGGGGCTCATAACTGATGCTGATGCCACCTTCTCCCCAGACTCTGCAGAAGAGTCAAAGTAGAAAGGTAAGCAACAGAGAAAAGGAAATTCCTAAATTGGCCCTTTCAGATCCTAGAGTCACTGTTCCACAGCCATCATTCCAGATTCTGGTGATGAACAGAGGTCCAGAGAAGCTGTTCCCTAGTTGTTGCTGGTGTTTTATGCCTGCAAATGGCACCTGCAGATTCCACAGTTGTGTACTGTCTGATAAATACTTGTGTCAGAAGAAGCCTCACTCTCCCATCTTCTCTCTAATAATGGAGATCTACCACTGAAGTCAACTTTTGTCTTTCAGACAGAGTCTTGAAAAACCATTCATTTAAAAACAGTGTAAACTACTCCCATATACTAGATGGAAAGAGGAAATGTCCAAAAATGGTGTACTCAGTTTAGTACTGCTTAAAAAAAGAAGAAGAAATTTAAAATAGATACTAAACATACAGTGTTGAGGATAAAGAAAATGAGAAATTAACACTGGTGACTGCTAACATAAATTTTTAGTTAACTCCATTTTTATAGGTTTTAACTAATTGTATTTTCTCCACCATATTAAAAAAACAACAAATTTTTAAAATAAGCAAAAGTATAGTGAATGCCAAAATAAAGTAGATTCATCTTGAATATTCAGAAGCTGACATATGTCTTGATTTAGGGGTTTGCATGTGTATGTGGGTTGATCAGTGTCTGGACAGCAATTATTAATGTGCCAAGCCTCTGAGGATGCAGGGCAGTGGTTAAAAGGAGCTTTATAGTCATATGGTCTTTGGAAACTTTCTTAGCCATTCTATTTATTCCTCCATAAATGGAACAAAATATGGCTCTCCCTTCAATGTTAAGAAGTTAAATATAATTATATGAAAAATTCACTTATTATATATAATACATAGGAAGATTAAAATAAATGTAAATGTCCGGCTATTATCATGTAGCTTATCAATAACTTAGATTGCCCAAAAGAGAATTTTGTATACCTAGCAGAATATTAATTCATCCCATATTAAGTTAATTAGAATCATCAGAAGGGCAAGAAAGGTAAAATTAGCTTAGTATTCTATGGAAATGAATCAATTGAGGCCACAGACTTTGGGCCTGCTTTGTTCATTGGCAAGTCAGCTCTGCACTTTGAAGTCAAGAGAGTGAGGCAGAGACCTGAAACCCTTGAAAAACAACTCAGAGAACATAGAACAACAGCTGAACAGGAAGACACTGTGCTCCTGACTATTGCGCACTCACCAAATACTCTTTCCCTAACAACTTACATGAGGCACACACATCTTTTATTAGTTATTACAATCTCACATGAGTATTGGTCTCATGTTGCATTTTAATTTTGTTTCTTTTGTCTACTTCAGAGGTTTCTGTGCTAATGCTTTCCTTTCCAGCCCCCATATCCTAAGGACTCATCCACTCAAGTTTTCAACTTCCTCTGAATCAGTTTTGACCATTCATAACATTTCACAAACTCATTAATCTAATTACACAGGCTTCTTTTCGTTTTGTTTTTGTCATCCATAAAGACATAATCATGGCATTTCTTCTTTGATTAAATTTTCCTTACATTTCATATTTTTCTCTTCTTTTTGTGTTAATTATTTTTGCAAAAATTTGGTTTCATGTGTAGCCTTTTTACAGTCCTCTGTGGGGCTGGAGAGATGGCTCAGCAGTAAAGAGCACTTACTGCTCGTGTCAAGGGCCAAGGTTTAATGCCAGCACCCACATAATGGCTCACAAACTACCTGTTACTCTGCTCTAGGGAATAGCTTGCAATGACTCCAAAACACATATGATGCATATAAATTTTTGTAGGCACATACACATAAAAATGGTAAAGAAATTTATCTTCAGTTCTTTGTGTCTATATATATAGTACATGTTTGTGTGAGAGTGTGTGTGTCTGTGTGTTTGATGTCCAGTATCCATTACATCTCACTTTATTTTTTTTAGACACAGTCTCTCAAGAACATGGAGCTCACTGATTCAGCAAGGCTAGCTGGCTAGTGAGCCTCAGAGATTCCTCTGTTTCTTGATTCCCCAGCACTAGGATTATAGGCATGAGGAACCACTGTTGGCTTTTTACATAGGCGGTAGGGATCTGAACTCAGGTCCTCACGCTTGTGCATTGATCTCTTAACTGGCTAAGCCATCTCTTCGTCTCCATTTTGAAAATTTAATAGATTACTTTCTAAATCTACCCCCACTTCTGATCATTTTAATCTTTTTCTGTTTTAGTATTTCTCTTGCTTATTTTTCTAATCCTGAGGCAAAGAACCATGAACAAGGCAACTTACAGAAGAATGAATTCATTGGGGACTTAAAATATCAGAGAGTGGGTCTGTGACCATCATGGCATGTAGTTTGGCAATAATCAGGCTGTCGTGGTATTGGAGCTGGAGCGGTGAGCTTACATCATGAGTCAATGACTTAAGACAGAGAAACCTCCCCATCCCACCCCCAAGCAGTTTTACCACCTGGAGACCAAGCATTCAAATAATGACCCTTTGGATACCATCCTACTTTAAACCACCATGGCATTTAGATTGATTATTTAATTTCATCATTTTACTGTTTCTTTTAGGTTTGTCCTTTTTTTTTTTAATTGCTAATTGGCCATATTGCTGTTGTGAATTACTGTTCCTCAACCAAGCAACTGCTGTCTTGGAAAGTTCAGCTGCCCCCCCCCTTCTAAAAGAGCATCTCAGATGGGTCGGTTAATGGCTTAAGTCCCTATCCATACTTTCTACTCCACCCCAACTTCTCACTCCCATCTCCTCATATTATTTCCTGACTGAACCCCGCCCCCATCTTGCCTCCATAAAGGAACAGAATAGAGACTGGCCATCTAACTTTAGCATCTAACTGTGTTTTCCAACTGGCAATCCTGCATGTGGCCAGAGAGAGAAGACAATATAGACAGGCCAGGGTAGACTGAAATGGGGTTCCATCTATGCAACTGTAGGGAACCCTCATCTCTATCAGGTAAGGCTCTTCAGGGGGGTTAGAGTAGGGTGGAAGAATGCCTACACCCTGTAACTAACCCCTTACCTAGTCCTTGTAAGGAAATTCAATACATTTATCAGTTCCCCCAAATGAATTTTGGCAGAATCATACTTTAGTTCATCATAAAGCCTTAGAACAAAAGGGAGGGCATTGCTTAGTCTGTGCTGCTCTCGGAAGAAATTTTAGCAACATGCTCTTTTTCCTCTTTCTCATGGAAATGTCTAAGTTATTTATTGTCATTTAATTAAATACTGTAAAGATGTAGATTTTAGGAGACCATTTGCTCATATCTCAGAAAGTCATATCATATCAATTTTCTTTTTAAACTAGTCTTCCATTTCAATTTTCATCTGCCTTTTCATCCAAAAGTTGCTTAAGTTGTTACACTTGAGTTGTAATGGCAGAGAGAGGCTAATGTTTTGGACAAGATGATGGGAGTGTCCTAAGATATTTTTATTAGTTCTTTGAGAATTTTTATAGTGAATTTTGATTCATCACCTTCTCTCAACTCCTTCCTGGTTCACTTCCTCTTTCAGAGGAATGCAACATTGTATTTTTTCTCTCTCAAAACCGAAGTCCATTTGTGGCATCCATATAGTCTTAGATGTGTGTTTTCACTGGTGTGTGATTGGCATATCAGGGTTAATACTCTTTTTAAAAAAAAAAAAAAAACAAAAAACTTGGAGTCTCCCTCTAATGGAGCATCTTGTTGCCTAGAGTATAATCAGTTTTGTAACTGCTTCTGGAAGATTTGAATTAAAAATCTCTAAAGTTGTCTAGAAATCAGCAATGCATTAATTACATGATTTAAAGCCTCTATGTCTCCAGACTTAGCAGTAATGTAGTGAACGTTCATTGTATACTGTTTCTGTCACTTCGGTAAGAGTAAGGTCAGAGTAAGACACAAAAATAAGGAACATATTTTTAGGAAAAAAAGGTTTAGAAATGTCTGTAAAATCAAAACATGATCTAAGCATAGTGACACATCCTAGTAATCCAACACTCTGGAGAGAGATAAGATAGTAATATCTTGAGTTCAAGACCAGCCTATGCTACATAGTAAAGGTGTGTATAAAGTTAAAAAGAACTCCAGAGATGACTGTAAAACATGAATATTTAAAGATGGAAACATTTAAACCTTATTATTAAGGGGCATTATATTTAAAAATATGTCTAAACCAAACATCTGAGACAATTAAAGCAAGGTGGTTCGGCTTCTTATCTGCTGCTGCTTTCAACTGTTCAAAGGAAGTAAGATATAAAGGACCTATCAGAGTTGCAGAAATAAATACCTGTATCCTGGGCTTTGTTCCCGTTTTCTTTACCTTAATTCATGAGTACATACATTATCTACACAGCTCTGCAAACAGCTGCCATTCTCAGCCATTTATGAGCTGGTGGTTCAAAGGTTATTTTTATTTTTATTCCCATTCTTTTCATAATGTCACTCACAATCCTTTCTGTAGCTCCATGTAGTGACAGTGTCTAACGCAAAGCCTGGGCAAAGCTTCAAACTCAGCTAACTGCAAAACTTTCCTAGGTGGGTACTTCACAAACCTATTAGATAGTCAACCTTCCTGTGCTGCTTGAATCCTTATTAGTGTATTAAAACACAATATGAGAGAGAGAGAGAGAGAGAGAGAGAGAGAGAGAGAGAGAGAGAGAGAGAGAACCACTTGGGAGGGAAATAATGAGAGTCCCAAAGGTAAAGCCAGAAAGCTGAAGAAATAATAAATCGAGGGCAACCAGGAAAGGGAAAGATCATTATAAGAACAGGAGATGATAGAAAAAAACATGCATTATTACATTAATAGAAGGGAAGATGCTCACTAATGACTGGCAGCAAATTAAGAGGAGAAAGCAAATGTCCACCGAGCTCTCCAGAGGAGCATTTGCCACAGGCAAGGTGGAGAGAGGTGCTACTTCTTTGAACTATGACATTCATCAGCAAATTTGATCTCACATTCTCGGGCTTCCAGGTATCCTCTGCAGCACATAATGAATACTGAGACAACCTAAATTATTTTCCTGTCCTAATAAGCAGAAATATCTTAGCACATTTTTTTTTTCTATCACTGTGGTGGGAGCTGTTCTAATTTCATTGTGGGCCTTCCATGAATCCAGCTTTTCTATTCCACAATGCTGTCCTTCCCAAGGCATGCAACATGTAACTGATGACTTCTTCATTCCGGCACTGTTAACATTGCCTGCAATTATCAGTAAAAATACATTATTAATAATTTGTACTTATAGAACATCTGCCTCCCCAAGAGCTCAAAGCTGTTTACAAACATCGTCTCATTCATTCTGAGAGCAATCCCTTTCTTCAAAAGGTAGAAATATGTGAAAGCTAATGGGTATTGTCATCTTCGTTTAATTTGTGAAAGAAAAAAAATGAAGGCTGGGAAAGAGTTGTTTTTTCAAGGTCAAGGTAACCTGGGAAACAGCGATGAATATTGCCCAGAATCTCTGCCTTCTCATCCGTCATGTTCTCCCCTAGAAACCTCACGTTTTAGATCATACTCATATTCATTGCTATGCATCGGAATAAATTTTTAATGCAGCTTCCTCTGCTGAGAGTTAACAAAATCCCATAAGCTCAGGTTTAATAACTTGGTGGACTTCCATTTAACTTTTCAAGAGGTTATCACTGCTGTCAAAGCCATGAACAATCAATAAATTCTAGAACCATACAGCATTATTAATGTGGTTGAAGAGTAGCTGTTGGGCATATGTAGATGATACTTCTCTAGACTGGAAAGAGAAAAAAATAACTTAAAAAAGACAAAAGAAATGGTAATATTTTCAAGAGTGGTACAAGCAAGTAGCTTTTCAGCAATGGGATATATTGTGTTTACTCTTGGGGAAACTGAGTTTCAACATATCCTAGTTAGCTCTAGCTGTCAATCTGACACAGCTCAAAGTCACCTGAGAAAGGAATATCAATTAATGAATTGCCCAGTTCAGACTGGATTATGAGCATGTCTGTAAGGAGTTATCTCTATTATTAATTGATGCAGGAGTGCTCGGCATACTGTGGGCAGTACTGTTCCCTAGGAAGGTGGTCCTAGCTGAGTATGAAAGCTAATTAAAGACAAGCCTGTGAGGGAGCCAGTCAGTAGAATTCTTTCACAATTTCTGCTTCATTATTCTGCTGATGGCCTGAGACCTGAAAGTGAAAGCCTTTTCCTTCTTAAGTAAGTCAAGGTGTTTTTATCACAGCAATAGAAATCTAATCAGAATACAATGCAATTAAATAAATGGTGATGCTGAGTTCTTCATTCCCTTATTTGTGTTTTCCCACTGGTCATTTTACTTAATTCTATACAAAACCAACAAATAATAGAAATAGTTGATACATTGCTCTGACTGTTTAAATCATCTTGGGATCATAAGACAAGCTGACTACAGCTTATGCTCCTATATCTTAAGAGTGTGTCAGAGAGAAATTAAATCAAAGAAAAGTAGCGAAGTAGTGGACATTAGTATTGGAAATCTACAATTCTCTTATTAAGACTTAGTCCTGAAATAAAATTTAGCTGCTTAGAAAACAGTTTCATCAAGATAAGTGTATAGCAAGATGGTATGGTTAATGAAATTATGGATAATGGAAGCTTCTTGAACTGACTATTTGCCATTAACAAAGTAAGGCAGCCCACAGATTACCATGGTAAATTCACACAGATCCATATAAAAGACATTTAGACTATGCTAATGTAGAACATTTTAAGATATCTATTAAAAAAAAAAAAAACTTCCCCAATTCAAGTTACACATATAACCAAAACTATAGTTAGCATGTTAGTTCTCCTTAAATTTCTATGACAATATATCTGAGGCAAGCACACTTTATAAAGAAAAAAGGTTTGTATTAGTCACTTTTAGTTGCTGTGATAAAACACTTCAACCCAAAGCAACTTAAAGAGGAAAAAAAATGTATTTCTGCTTCTGGTTTTAAAGAAGTCTATAATAGCAGGGGAGAGCAGGACGTAGCAGGGGAGAGACAGGAAGCAGCATGGGAGAGACAGGAAGCAGCTGTTGACTGGAGCAGGATGCTGAGAGATAGCATCTACAACTGTAAATAGGAAGCAGAGGGAGACAGCTGAAAGTGAGAAAAGGCTGTACACCCAGAGCCCAGCCCCAGTGACGTACTTCCCCCAGGAGGAACTCAAGCCTAAAATGTCCATAACCTCCCCAAACATGGCTACCAACAGAGGACTAAGTGTTCAGACTCAAGAACCTATGGGAGATATTTCTCATTCAAATCACCACAAGTTATATTCAACTCACAATTTTAGAGGCTAAATGTTCAAAGACATAATTCTAGATCTGTAGTTCTGGTCTTGGCAAGGGCCCAAGACAGATGTCCATAACTTTTATAGAAATAAGGGTCACATATCAAAAATAAGAAACCAGAAATGTTTACTCCTTTAATTCCTTCCTAGACCACATCCCCAAGTGACTGAAGGACTTCCCTCAAAGCCCACCTCTTAAATATGCTTCCACATCCCCACACTACTGCCCTAGAAAATATTCTTCTGGCATCAATTTTTATTGACCCCCCCTCCAAGCTATATTCAAAGCTTATCAAAAAATTTCTAATAAAATCTCTATTTTAACCATTTCTTTTTATATGTGTAGTGAACACATTGAGCCAAAATAATGGTAGTTACTATTTCACAAGCACAAGTGTATAAGTAATATGGAGGCTCTGATGCTTTACATACACTCTGTTCACTGTGAAGTCGGGTCTTTTATATCCCCCATTTTACAGACAAAGAAAATGAGGGAAGAAAAGAATTTGGTGTTCTGTCAATGTTGGGTTATTAAAGTCAACAATCATAGTTAGCGGCCTGCACACTCCCACTGTACTACCTTCTGCTTACCTTTGGGAGGCTCACCAAATTTTTACAAAAATTGTTTTCATGAAATAAGCTTGTGCATTACTATACCTAAGTAGAGTTAAATCTTAATAATTGCCAAGGAAATGAATGTTGATGTTGGTCAGACATATATGGGAAGCTGCTGGAGAAGAGTATCTTAAGGTGTCTGACTTGTGTTTATGATGCATATGTTTAACTGTGAAGCTATGCTATTGTACTTGTCTGGCACACCTGATGGTCTAATAAAGAGCTGGATGGCCAATAGCAAGACAGGAGAAAGAATCGGTGGGGCTGGCAGGCAGAGAGGATAAATAGAAGGAGAAATCTGGGAAGAAAAGAAGTAGCCAGAGAAGGAGGAAGACATCAGGGGCCAGCCACCCAGCTACACAGCCAGCCATGGAGAAAGAGTGAAAGTAAGGTTACAGATGTAAGAAAAAGGAAAATCTCAGAGCCAAAAAACAGGATAGTTTAAATTAAGGAAAACTGAAATAAGCCAACTTAAGGACTTCCAAAGGAGTAAAAAACAAGCAACATGAAAAAGTCCCAACATCAATGATGCACCCAATCAACAAAAATTAAGCAAATCAAGAAGGCATTTGGAAGAGGGGACCTATATGGCAATGGTGAGAAAAGCTGGCTATTCCATTGCACTGACCTTCACAGAATAACTCATTCCTCATGCAGGAAGACCACAAAGCCAAAAAAACAGGTTTGATTTGCCAGGACCAAAGACAGTAGGAAGCCTGTGCTTTTGAGTTCATGATGTCTTCCATGGCCTTTCATTTATTGTATTTAAAGTTGGACCTTTAGTAACACATGTAAAATGACAGGACAGGTGAGCTGCAGAACTATCATTGTGTTCTGCTATTTTCTTATTTATTTTTAATGGCAAATGTGTTCCAAATGTAGAGAATGGTATAGTAAATTAAAGGATATTGGTGCCCTATAACCATCAATCTGATTACATGAATGTGTTCATCTTGGAAACTTTAGCCATTAAGCCATGAAACAAAAGGCTGCTGATAAAATTTAATGTTTACTTTCTGCCACCAACTCTCCCCAATCTCTCTTCCTAATGTATCATGCATCCTGGGTTAGTAGCATTGATGAAGGTAGACTTGATGGTAGAAGCCTGAAATTTCACCAATTGAGAGACATAGGCAAGAGAATGAGTTCAAGATCATTCTCAGCTACATAACCAAAGGGCTACAGACACACACCCCTGCTACAAACACGTAAAACATTACGTTCTTAATATCTTGATGCTTTTACAAACAATGCCACACTGTCTGTTCCCATTCATCTTGCTATTCACAGACTGGGGAGTTTCTCTGGGTAGTATTCAAAGATGTAGAATTTTATGGAATTTATACTTCACCATCCAGGGTGAAGTTTGTCTTCAGAGAATGTTCCCCAAACTAAACTCGCACAGGCAAAGCATATGAGGGAGTCTCTGCTATTCCACAACTCTGGCAATTTGTTAATGTTGCTGTGTTCAGAGTGTTTCTCCTTCTTTGAGCTCTTGAGAATGGAAGGAATTCTGCTTCTGCTCATTAAACATGCCCCCTGTGGAAACTTACTATTGTTATTGTGTTTCTTTCCTGGCCAACCTGTACCTCATCCCTGATCATCTCACTCATTCATTCAGATGATGGTTAATTTTGGATTTTTATTGCACTCATGAAACTGTCCAAAGCAACTAACAACCTGCTTTCTACCAGAAAGCAGAAAATAAAGTGAGCTGAAACACCACCTGTAACTTCCTGGGTGGTGAGCTAACAGCAATATTAATATAAAATGTCTATGGAAGCCATTCTTTGGTTCAATTCAAGGGTCAAGTCTGGAGGAATGAACTCCAGTCTGTAGAAAGGGAGTCTCCTTGTGTGACTAGAACCATTGTCATGCATACAGATGGGGTTAGGACCAGGGTGAAGCAGGAAAAGTAAGCCTATAGTGATTTAAATAGGAATGGTTCCCATAGATTCATGTGCTTAAATGCTTGGCCCATAGACAAGGGTGCTGTTAGAAGGTATGCTCAAGTATGTGTGACATTCATTTCTGCTGCCTTGGATCATGATGTAGGACACTCAGGAAGTATGTCACTAGGGGGTGGGCTTTAAGGTCTCAGAAGCTCAAGCCAGTTCACTTCCTGCTGCCTGCCCAATCAGATGTAGAAATCTCAGCTCCTTCGGTGTTATGTCTGCATGCATGCTGCCATGTTTCTCATCATAATGATAATGGACTAAACCTTTATAAATGCAAGTTAGTTCAATTAAATGATTTTCTTTATAAGAGTAGCTATGGTCATGATATCTCTTCACAGCAATAGACCCTAAGACAAAGCTCCCAAACTAAAGAAAACCTAATGATTAAGTAATCAGGGAAAATAGCATCCCAGTGAAATATTTCAGAAGTCAAAATGTAGAGCAAAATCTACAATAAACAAAAGACCAAATCTCTTAAGTAAAGTCAAAATCTGTGCTACTATCAATTTTTATTTCAGCAATTTTACTTTATAAATAATTGAATTATGTATAATGTGAGTTTGTGCATATAACAAAAATATGCATAGGTACCAGTGGAAGACATCAGATCCCTGCAGCTGGAGTTATCTGCAATTGTGGGCCTCTTCCCATGTGAGTGCTGAGAACTGAACTTGAGTCCTCTGCAAAAGCAACACACACTCTTCTGAGCCATACCTCAATTAAAGCAAAGTAAAGATATCCTTCATGGTTTCAAAATAAAAGCACTTTATAAATTTTCCCTTGAATGTAAGAGGAAGCTAAGGAGGAAAGGATAACACAATTTTAGGCAATATAAAGGATGCATTTGGAGATTTTCTTATCTTTCTTGTTGAGATAAATAGTAACAGCCATTTTGTTATTAGTGAACGCTTTGAATAGCTGCTCACTAACCTGCCAAAAAGGATTAGAAAAAAGGAATTTTTTCCTGGAGGCAAACAAAAGCTGCACACATTGTTGAAGAGATGTATTCATCTGAAATGTAACACAGTGGATGTTCTAATTACTATCTTGAAGTTCTGAAATGTAGAAACCTATGGTCAATGTGCTAGAAGGGTTGATTTTGATGCAAGGGAAATGGAGATTCCCTTTGGGGTTCTTAGACTTGTGGTGGTATGTTACATATTTAATAAAATCTGAAATATCCACAGACAGCACACAGTCAAATCCTAGGCAGACAGCTCAGGAATTTCTTGATCCTTGAGTACAAGGACAGATAGTTGGGATTTAATATATTGGGAATGTTCCGTCTGTATGCTGTAAATAAAGGAACTGTTTTGGCCTGTGTCAGGTGCCATAGAAGTAGGTGGGGAAATTGAGGTTCAGGTATGAAGAGTACTGAGTCAGACAGTCTTGATCTAGCCACCAAAGAAAAAACATGTAGGACTACAGGTACGGGCCATGGGCTGCAGCCACCTGGCCAGATAGATTAATGAAAATGGATTGAATTAAGATCAAAGAGCTAGCTAACAATGTGCCTGAGACATCGGCCAAAAAGGTTGAAATTGGTATGTGTCTGAGTAATTTTGGTGGGGGGTAAAAGCCACCACGGGCTGGTCAGACTTCTGGCCAAAACGGGGTCAGAAATCTATTGCAACAATTCAAGCATACACTGTCTAATCCCAGCACAGGGAAAGCCTGGGAGTGGTGACCTACACCCTTAATCCCATAACTCCAGAGACAGAACTTTTTCTGTTTCTGTGAGTTCAATGCTGACTACCAAATAGAATAGTTCCTGCCTTTAATCCTACAGCTGGCGAGAAGGGTATATAAGGACTAGTAGAAAACCAGCAGAATTGATCAGGAGTGAGGCTGAGGAAGCTGGAAGATAGCTGGGTGAGATTTGACTGTGGTGTTTCCTCTCTCTGATATTTCAGCATCTTCCCATTATTTGGCTCTGAGTCTCTTTCTTTACAATCCAAATTTGTGCAACATAGACTCATTAATAAAGAACTTTTAAATGGCTACAAATGGAAGCACAAGGACAATCATTAGAGGTGAAATTAAAAGAAAAAGAAATAGAAAAATCCCTGGGCAGACAACCTTGAAACTTCAGTAGTTACCTAGAGAAAGAGAATGAGAAAAAGAGGTGGAGGAGAGAAGGATTTCCCCTGTAAACCAGAAGAAACATGGCCAGTAGGCAGCCACGTGACAGGAGAGTAAAACGCTTTACAGAAAAAAATAAGAGAGCTTAAAATGTTGGGGAAGCCCAAAGCATGAGGAAGAACATGCTAGAAAAGAGATGTAAGAAAGGAAAGTAAAACTTAAGCTTTTCTGAATAATTCAGAAAAGTAGGCTGAACCTATAACCCTTACTCGCTGGCAGAGAGTAAGTTTCTACATTGCAGGCAGGAATTCTGGGAAGAAAAAGTGCAGTATCTCAGGAAAAGACTAATTATTCAGCTTACCTCTTCAGCACAGCACAGGTGAACCTTCATCCCTGGCCGTGTCTTTTGGCCAAGTGAATGATGAACACCAACTGGAACGCCAAGTTTCTACCTAGGGAGAAGATTGGGAGTTTTTTTGACTGTAAGTATTTTCTACTCTAACAACACCTTCCACTCTGAGAGGGTAACCCTAAAACTGTTTAGGAAGCAACTGAGAGATCAAAGATAACATCATGAGAAACTCCTGCCCCAAACAGAAAGATCTGGAGTGCCTCATTTACGTAGTGTTATTAGATAGTACAAGAAAACATGTGCAATGCTCAAACGGCTTCTCGGGTCTTTCAGATCTCACAGATTAGCTACACAGATGTTCTAATTTGTCTGCTTTGCCTATAAACAAAACAAAACGCCGAGATGCCTTTATATTCTTGCACCATCACACTTGGAAAATAAGTTTTTTAGGGTCAGGGACCAGTGTCCTGTACATTTATACACTTCTAAGGTGGTATAAGGTTAAGAAGAAGGTTCTTTGAATCTCAAATAACAGCTACAGTGCTTCATTTAAGGGCGAATATGGCTCAGAAATACAACTGGGACAAACACTATTTTCCCTGCTTACCGCCATAAAGGTTTATGGGGTTTAAATTTAAAATGTGTGTAGGGGAGGGGCTCATTGGTTGCTGTTTCTAAAATACTGCTATTTCTGCGGTTGGCACCCAGTGTCTGGCATCTTAACAAGTGTGAATATGCCTTAACAGGCAGGCTTCATATCCCTCCTAAAGACAGCAGTTGGAGAGCTGAGTTCTAGAAAACAAGTTTCTTATTACCATGCCTTTTACTGCTTAAAAAAAAAAAAAGGAGTAATATTCTCAACACATCTCACCTGCTTTTTAATCTGGAGTTGGTTAAAGGAAGCATATTGTGAAGAGCATTGTAAGCGGTAAATAGATGTATTGAGAGACGAACTGGGATGCAGGTAGAAGGAGCGTGACATTAAAACAAGCTTTTGCTTCAGCAAACCTCAGGGCAATGTCTTTTTTAGAAAAACATCTTAGACACCATGTGTGTCTTTTTATACAAGAGTGGAGGATTGGTAGAAAAAAAGAGCTTTTATTTTAAAAGCAAGCAGTGTAGGGAATGCACATTTGCAACGAATATTAACGAGCTGATTGGTGCTGTTTACCTCCTGCCAGAGGGCAGAGCATCCTGAGTATGCTCACTGGCGGCCTTCCCTGCCATTCAGAAGCACATGGGCAAAGAAAGCCAACAAATATAACAGTGTGGGTGGAGAAGATATTTATTTTATTCTTCTGACTCTCCTCCGCCAGGCCAGGTGAAGTGACTGGTGTTTAAAGAGTTCTAGATAGATGTTCTATATTCTGTGCGGAGAAATAAAAAATGTCCAATTTTTTTTCATTTAAAAACGATTCTTAGAATTAACTTCGTAGCTGTTTGAACTATGGAACTAAAAAATGCCAGAGAGAGTAAGGCCAACACCAGAATTCACACTGTCCAGTGATGGGTGGTACCAAGGCCTGGACACAATCGGGGCTCTATCAAACCACGTTCAAATTTTAACACAAGCGCTCCTGGCATGAACACATCAAGGGAGCTTGGTAAAAAATCTGTGTTTGGCTTCTTCATTTGAGGAAGAGATTTAGTGGTCTGAAGCAAGTCTTAACATAGCAGAGGCAGAAGAGTAATTCTGATAACATTGGGTAACTTTATGATCTCCCGAAAGGAAACTTTCAAGTGCAATGTGTCAGAGAGAGAGAAAGAAAGAGAGCATTCTTGAAAGTCATGCTGTAATTATAAAGCATTAGCAACATCCCTGTCAGGAAATCTTGAAAGGCAAGATAAATACTGTACAGGAGTTAAAATATTATATGATTCCATCTGCGTGCATATCTCTATGGAGATAGCAGTTCATTTTCCATCCCAGAATTGTTCAGCATGCTGACACAGCTCGGTAAGGCAATTTAAAATTGTTCCAGGATTTGATTTTCATGTGAGTGCAGCCCACAGCTGTATTCCGTAGTGTGCCGCGTTGATATGACACCTTTTCTACAAGGTCTTTGGTAGAATACATCTGCTGAACAGTACAGAAACAAAATATGCGCCTTGACTCAAACTTACAGCAGAGAGCTATCACAGTGGAAGGCTGCTCAAGTCCATTTGCATAATATGCAGATGAAAATCTAATGAGAAAGGTATATTGACAGACATTGCCTTGTTATCTGGCAATGCTGAGCATAACAGCGTGTGGTACCTAGACATAATCTCCTGTAATGTTATTTTGCAATTTAAATGCTTTTTTCCCCTTCCTCCTAAAGAAGACACACGTCAATAAGTGCCAGGCATCAATAAGTGACATTTGAGATAAGATGCAGCATAGACGTTCCAGAAGCTTGATTTGGGTACAGGGGTCTGCCAGTTGCTAGGCTAGCTGAGAAGAGAATCAGACAGACCCAGCAGCTCCCCACACCTCCCCTCTGCTTGTGTTCTGCTTCTTCAGCTCCAGTGCCCGTTCTGAGTATATTTCAAGGAACATTACTGAGAACAAAATCGAAGGCCATCAATATTAATGATCTGAACCAGGAAGATAGCTTTTAGTGTGCAAATTAATTACCCTAATCACAGGGTTTTTTGTATCCATTTTAATGAAATAACTATTTATTTCATTGAATTCCATGCTTTTCTTTTGCAAATAAGGCGCATTTACATGATAAATACATGAAATTTAAAAGGATGACTAAATTAAATTGAGAAAAAAAAAGACCTTTTTAAATACAATTTTCTTAGGAAAAACAGCTAGATTAATGAGTTGGTTAGCTGACTGGCATCTGTGATTAAATCTTTTTTAATGTACGTCAAATAGAATTTAATGGAGCTTGAGAGATGTCTACACAGTGAGTAACACTCAGGAGTTGGGGAAGACTCCAGTTGTCTCTTTTCATTTATTGGTGCCCTTCTGAAGCTTGGGTGTGGGACTCTGCCTTGCCACATGGGGTTCACACTTCTCATCTCTTCTTTTCTGGGTGTTTCATTTCTCTTGCCCTTGTCCTACGTCCGTTTCCTAAGCCCCAGTCATCTCCTTGGACAATGGAGTCAAGGCAATCTCTCTTCAGAAGCACAAGCCAAGTGCTAACGACATTATCAATGGAAATCACTGAAAGGCTTTCTACCTCACATCGACTCATTTAATTCTCATTTGGGTTAAACTCTGCTGGCCTAGATAGGAGACAGGGGTACAAGCTTAATTCAGAGAAATTGTCAATGAATCTTTTCCAGTCTATGGGTTCTGGAAACTTTATGTATTGTGGGTAAGTGCTGAAAAGCTTCACATTCCACTGGAGACAGATTTGAAATACATTTCAGCTCCCTCCTCCCCTCTGTCCTTCCTTCCTTCCTTCGTCCTTTTTTCTTTCTGCCCTTAGCCCTTTCTTTTTTTTCTTCCTTCCTTCTCTCTTTTTTCTTCTCTCCTTCTCTTTCTTTTCCTCCCTTCCTCTCTTTTTTTTCCTTTCTTCTCCCCCCCCCCAGCTTACTCAGTAACAACCCCACAAAACAGAACAGCTCCCTCTGATTGCTTTCCCTGCTAGATTCTCCACTGGAAATGCCTCCCCTTCTGTTTGATTTGGATGATCAATCAAAGCTGTGATGGCCTGGAAGGCGGCCCCAGGCACCAAGAACAGGAACCCTCTCCTTTGCCTGCCTGAAATAATTTACATTTCAATGGCTGCCACCATTTTGAAGATAATTATAACCTTTTCGGATTAATAATTTTCTGTGGCTTCTCTAATATTTGAACAACATAAATATTAATTTAGCTGGTTTAAAGAAAACACCTCCCACCCACACCCTTCCCTTTCCCCCCGCCCCCATCCCTATCTTGGAGCATACAGAAGCGAAATCTGTCTGGGACAAACAGGACAGGAAGACTGCAGGATGTCTAACTAAGAGCTGTGAACATCCTGATCCTAACTTGGCACTCATGATGTATTTTTTAATAATGTGTTTTTTAAGTATAGCGGGCTGGACACAGTGATCAGCAGTAAACACACAGGTGCTATTTTCTAAGTTGATAATGTTTCTAAAGCCAGATTTTTTTTTTTTTAAAGTAAATTGTTTTTAGTTTTATCTGACTCTGAAAATCAACCTTTAAAAGCTGGCAGACAGGGTGCATGCTTCTTGGATCGGATCATAGTCACAGAGTGTGGTGGGAGATCTCAAAGAAGATGAAGCTGTCTGCACAAACTCAATAGTCTTGAAAGAAGAAAAAGGGAAATTGCCCGCAAAATCTATTGAGACTATAAAGAGGCTTATATTTCACTGTTACTGCAAACTTCCTTTCTGCTTATTATCATTCCAACACTTTATTTCCCACCAGCTGAGGCAGCTGGGAAAGACATCACTTCACACAAACAGATGTCGACTCACTTAAATTGCCTGACCACGCTCCCGTGGACCATGATCTATTTTTGCAGCCCCTGAAGTATTGAACATGTTGTAGGCATAGGAACACAAGTCCCTCCCCCTCCTTTCTACATTCATTAGATCGTTACACGTACTCTCTTCAGGGCTTCATGCCTTCTATTGCGTGGCATAGAATTTACATTAGGCAAATGCAATCGGGGAGCATGTTTCTGGTAATATGGATATGAAAAGGAAATTGCTGTAGCGTTGGTCAGACGCTACAAGCAGATCATTCCTTGACTCGCCTTGGTAACGTGCAGAGTGACAATAACTGCCCTGAGATCTCTTTAAGGACAAGACCTTTATTTCCTAGGCACCAGAGCCAGGGGACTGAGCACTGGTTGAAAATGACTTGAGGATTTGAAGCTGCTCATGAAATATGCATGTCAGGGCACATGGGCTGCCAGGGGAACTCAGTGCATTATGTATGACCCTTCTGTAATTGTAAGGAAATGATATTCATTTAAGTGGATGTTTATCACAGTTAAAGGTGTGTCTAATGAAACAAAGGTCAGAAGCCTGAAAACAGAAGGTTGTAGATCCTTTAATGTATCATTTCTTTCTGTGTTTGAAAAGACCTGGCCTTCATTTGCAGCTGCACCCCCCCCCCAAACACCTGCGTGCTGGGTTTATGTAGCCTTAAAGAGTTTCTGTCACTTATATTTAAATGCCAAAAGGACTGTTGCTCTCCCAACATTAGCCTCACTCATCTGGGAAGCATCAGTCTGGGTCTAGAGTGTTCAGCTGTTGATATTGGGTTATTAGAAAGATGAACCCAGCCTCATTTCTGTGGGGGGGGCGGATTGCCACATTTGTAATCAGAAAGGAACTGGGCTTTTATTGTGAAATCAGCAATGGTTTGATCTATCTGGGGGACACAAAGGCCTGAGGGCCAACACTCAGATTGTGAGGGTAAGCCAGGACTTAGGAGTCAGAGGCCACAGACGGGAACTGCAGCCCCAGTTCCCATCCTCTGTGTGACCCTGGCCAAGTAACGGCCTGCCTTATTCATCTGAACAGATTCCATCTTTTAAATGGAGCCCATAAGTAGCTGTGCTCTCACAGGTGATTATGAGGATAAAGGAGTTAATATCTGGGGGAAAAATAGGAGAAATAGATTAGAGTAGGAGCTGGCCCACAGTGAACACATATTTGTTAAATCAAATGCAGTTTCCATGGTTGGCTTGCTCTGTTGTCTCCTCCCTTCAAATTGTCATTGCATTTTGCACCCAATTAACTTCCTCTCAAACCCATGTTCATCTGTCTTAGTCCATTCAGGTTGTTGTTGTAAGGAAAGTACCGCAGACCTGGAGGCTTACGGTGGAAATCTGTTCCTCACAGTTCCATAGGCAGATGTCTGAGAATGCTGCAGAACTGGCAGGGCGGCAGAGCCCCTTTCCTGGTGCAGAACGCTGATGTCACATTATGTTCCCAGGGGATGAAAGGAGAAAGAAAGCATCCCTCTGTCATTTAGAAGAGCTCTAACCTATCTGTGGGAGTAGAGCTTGTTCTGGATTTCAAAGAGCATCCCATAATATGATCCCTTGAGAAGTTAAGGTCGCAACTATATGAGATTGGGAGACATGAAATTTCAGATGACAACAGGACAGCTATGCCACATATAGGCAGCCATCATATCCCAGCCAAGGCTAGCTGTAGACTCCCAACCTCAAAATACCCTGGGACTTTGCCAGGCTGGCTGACGATTTACTGAGGAACTTCAAGGGATTCTAGGAAGCATGGTCGGGGGTGTTTACTTACAAAAACATCAGTGAAGAAATTCCCAGGAGTATTCATGGGCTGAATCCAAATTAATAGTGACTCTACAAATTGCCTGAATGTCATTTTGTTTTGCTTCAGGTTGTAAGGCAGAAAATAGAACATAAAGAAACTGCTTTATGCACAGAGCTTATATTAACTCTTGATGGTCTTAAAGATTTCAAACCATACCCATTCATTATTTCCCTTTGTTCTCAAAAATATACTTGTGTGTGTGTGTGTGTGTGTGTGGTGTGCACACGTCGGGCAGACAGCCTTCAACACTCCTAGAAAAATCTCTGTGACTTGTAAACACCTGACTTGTCCATTCTGAATTGTGAACTTGACACCAAGTATAGTAACTTGAGTGGCAGGGTAAACTGAGGATCACACCAGAAAGCAGCATTATTCATGGCTTCTGCTTCAGTTCCTGCCTTGATTTCCTCCGTGAAAGACTGGAAACTGTAAGGAAAACCAACTCTCTTTCCTCAGCCTCGTTTTCCTCAATAGTTTCATCACAGCAGCAGAAACCAAGCTAGGAATCTCAGGATGACCAGGTCATCCGATGGGAGGTACAACAGAAGCTGGGAACTCAGAAAAGTAGCATGGGAAAGTTGACTTGCTTTACCTGGCTCTGGCCCTCACTATCTGCTTGGCCTAGGGGAAGTCACATAGCTCTCTATGGCTTCAGGTTCCCCTGCCCCACAGAGTTAAGAATAATACCAAACCATAATGTTCAATGTAGATCAAGTCAGAGGATGTGCATGAATCCAAAATGATGTCCAGACTAAAAGCCCTCCTTGCCTGAAGGCCGCTGTACTGTCAATACTTTTAGAATGAAACCCATCATTTCAGAACATTTGGAGCATTGGCTCCCAACTATTTTGCCTGCTCAGAGGACTTTTCTATAATATGTTTGATATTTTTAAATTTCACAGATTCATTGGCATTCTGTCATTTAAAGCATAGAACTCCGGTCAAATCTCACCTTAAATGCAGGCTGCACTTGGTGACAGAGTTCCGAAGATTGGATGTTTGGCACTATGATGTACAGCTGTGAATCCAAGGCTAGACCCTAAAAGACATCTTCACTCTTGCTTCTTAGGACCAGTACTTATGGGCAAAATCAACTGCTATCTCTGGGAACACTTAAGCAGCCTTTGGAGAGACCCCAGGACCGAGTTACCCTGGAGTCACACTTCAACCTAGCTTGCAGGTCATTTTAGTCTCCAGAATTTGACCCTCTTGGGTATTGTCAGTGAAACATGGAATAAGCCAAAACCGTGCTCACTGTGTCTTACTAACATTTCAAACTCAAGCACAATCGTGAAATAACACATCCTGTTATAAGCTCCCAAGTACTGCAGTCTATGGGATGCAGCCATAGAGAACCAACATGGTACTCTTCAACCCAGAGGTAGAATTTTGATTTTCAAGCAGGAGACTTGTGTGTACAGGGGCAAGAAGAACACAGTTTTAGGAAAATCTAAATGAGCATGGGCTGGAGTGACAAGTAACAAAACATTTGTGCATACTTAATCAAGTATTAATACAATACATACATACTTAATACAATCGTATTCACATGGGGACCTTTTCTTTCATAGCTAAATAAAACAATTTTATTTCGGATGTAATTCTGACTCCTAAGGTCTGTCCCTATCAGTTTGGAACTATTCTTTCTTTAATTAGCGAAATTCTCCTTTCCTGCAAAAGCCTCATGTCCCAGGCTTTCCTACTTACATCCTCCATCAGATGGCCACTCACAGCACATCTGAGCTAGTCTCTAGGCAAAGAATCCCAGACAGAGATTCTTGTGTGGGCATGAGTTTAGGAGGACAGCACTGGCATCATCATTCCCCAGCTCATAAAAGCACTCCTAGAAGTCTATCGCTCATTGAAAAGCATTCATGGGGTAGAAGAGAGGCCAGTGAACACCAGGACTGTGCTCCAGTTTAAAGGGCCTCTGTTATAATGGGGTGCAGGTTGAGAAGGGGTGATGGTTACCAAGGGAATCCAAAGCACAAAAGCATCTAAATGAGGGAATGAAACGCTCCCGCATGAGTGGGAAAGGACAATGCTCAGAACCAACTCTCCTTTCTTCTTCAGGCACTGTCTGTTTTAACTTGTAAGTTCCTAAGTTGTATACTTGTTTGTTTGATTAAAAGCCTTTTATTTTCAGAAAAAGGAATGGATCTATTCCTCAAAATAGAATAAGGAATCAAAAATTCAACTGACATTCACCCCATGTTATCAGTGCCTCCTTAATAACCAAATAACATATAACCAAATTTGTATTTCCTATGGAACTTTCATGCAAACAGAAGAAAACAGAGTTTTCATTTTTTTGAGTTATATAATGCATAGTTTATGTCACACCATGATGGATGAATTTCAACTGCTTAACTCCATGGTATAAAAATGGTGTTATTTTTACTTTAGAAAAAAAAAAGCATTCAAATGGAAATGTACCTAGGTTATGAACAAAGGAGTTTGCAAAGAAATAGAATGTTAACAAAGGGAATTTTGGCTGATGCAAGAGAACACCAGTTACATACAAATGTTCCATGTGTGAATTATGAATGGATCTTTTGTGAAGACTCTCATCTCCCATCCATATCAGGAGTTCTTTAAGATTCATAATCATAATTACATGCAACACTTAATTAGCACTTGCTGAATGCCCAGTGCTCCTGAAGTATAACTATGCTAACTCTACAAATTAATAAGCCTATGGACTGAGAGACACTACCCAAGCCCTGATCTGTTCCTAAGCAAATGGGAGGCACAGAGAAGCTGAAGCAGGTCTCCAGGATCACTCACTAATAGGTGGCTCATAGTCCATACATGGCCTCATTTTCTAATGATAAATTAATGAGCTAACCTGCTGACCTTGAGAATGAAGATCTAGATGAAGATGTATAGGTTAGACGATGGTGAGAAACAGATCCTGACCAAGATGTGCAGGTTTGAGGATGGTAGGAAGGTGTTACCAGCTAGGGAGAGGCATAACAAACTCTCTGATACCTAAAGAAGAGAGGGAACAGAAAGGATTTAGAAAGGAAAAGAGACAAAAAGAACAAAAGAATGTTCTAGAAGCGGAGTCCAGTGCTTTGAATATGAACTGTCTCCCATAGACTGGCACCTTTAAGCACTTGGCACCTGGGTGGCAGCACTGTTTGGGGAGGTTACAAGACATGTAGGATGTGAGTGCTTGCCGGAGGTAGTACATCACTGGAGAAGAGCTTCAAGGGTTTACAGCTTCACCCCACACCCAGTTGACTCTCTCTGCTTCCTGAATGTGGTTGTATATGATCTCCTATTTCCTTCTCCGTCCCCTGTTGTTAGGCTTTCTCCACCATTATGAACTTTCCCTCTAGAACCATAAGACAAAATAAACTTTCTTCAATAAGTCCCTGCTGGTGATAGTATTTTGTCACGGCAACAGAAAGGTAACTAGTGTGAAAAGGAAGGAAAGAGGTAGGCAGATTTGGAACGAGAACAAATGTGAGTAGGAACGAAGGCCCAGGCTAGAGTGTTACAATTGTTATATCTGGAAAATATTCAAATGTTTAAAACAGGGTCACAGTTGAAGTATTTTTTACTAAGAATATTTCTTTATTAAAAGTGCATTAAAAACATAAGGAGTGTGTGTGTGTGTGTGTGTGTGTGTGTGTGTGTGTACTGGCATTAGGAAAAAGATTCCCTGCCTAACATTTTGTTATAGGAAGGCCTTGCTCACTGAAGAGAGAAGAGCCACACAACCCAGGAGTATCTAGAGAAAAATCTAGAGAAGCGCAACTCTATAGAGGCTTCATCCCCAGAAAGCAGGAGATTATAGAGTCGTGTCTTTCAAAGCACATGCTACTACTGCAATGGTGAGGGCAGGGATGGAAATAAGTCCAATGGTTTCTAGCACTGCTTGATATTTGCTTCAGCTGTATATCAATATATATTTCCCCTATATATTAGAATTACCTGTGGAAAGCTTTGGCAGAGAATGCCCCCTGCTTCCCCAGACTAATTAAAGTAGCCTCCTGAGAAGGAAGGCAAGGCAGTAGATGTTTTTAAGACTAAAATAAATCAGTGTGGGACATCCTAGGTTAAAGGAAGAGGTAGTAGAAATTCTCTCAGGAACTTATTTTGTAGAGATCTGTGGTGGAAATGCTCTCTGTATGCTGTAAATAAAGGACTGGTTTGGCCTATGTAGAGCACCGTAGAAGTGGGTGGAGAATCAGAGGACAGGCAGGTAGGAGAAGGGCGGAGTTAGTCAGTCTCCATCCGGCCCCCAAAGAAGACAGACATGTAAGAGGTACAGGTGAGCCACAGGCTGAGCCATGTGGTGGGCAGATTAATAAAAATGGATTAAATTAAGATAAAAGAGCTAGCTAGTAATGTGCTTAAGACATGGGCCAAACAATATAAAATAGATAAGTGTCTGATTCATTTCTTTAGGGGACAAAAGCCGCAGTGCGTCAGATTCCAAACCTCCGCTGCGGGCCAAGTACAAACCCGAGGGCCCAAACGGGCCCCAAAAAACATTCTACAACAGAGATCAGCAAATTAATTCTAAAGTTTATACAGGGAGGCAAATGGCACAGAATAGCCCAAGCAATTCTGAAAGGCAGCAAAGTCGGAGACTGAGAGGATTTGACTTTAAGTCTTACCACAAAGGAACAGTGATCAAGGTGGTTATTTCAAGATGGCTATTTTAAAACCTAGGACAAGACAATTACCAGAAAGTGTTCAGTCATCCAGTGCAGAGCAGCAGGAACAAACATATCATGGAAGTTTGTGCTTTGGAAATGCAGATCCCCAAAAGCAACAATGTTAAGAGGTGTATGTTCTGCTCTCAAGAATGAACCAGTGGCATCATTCACAGGGTAGGTTTGTTATTACAGAAACACTGTGCTTATTAAAAGCATGTTGAGGCCTCTCATGCACCACCCCACTCCCACCTTTGACTTTTCTTCTTGGGACAATGCAGCAAGAAGACACTAAAAGTTCTGATGGAATGTGTCTTTACCCAAACTCACATTGAGCCTCGTTTTCCAATATAGTGCTAATGAAAGGTGTGGGACCATGAACAGGGGCATTCATGAGAGAGGACTATGTTGTGACTGCCCCAGTGAACGAGCACTAGACTGTGTGCCAAAAAAGCAGATTGGTTCCTTTCTCAAAAAAAAAAAAAAATATTTATTTTTATTTTATGTGAATTGGTGTTTTTGCCTGCATGTATAACTGTGTAAGGGTGTCAGATATGATGGCATTAATCAGAGTTACAAACTGCTGAGAGAAAGACCCTGTGGAGAAGAGGAGCATAGGAAAGAGGAAATACCCGGTGAAGGAAGTAGGAACAGTGATCCTGGGGAGTTCTGGAGTCATCTGTGATAAGATTCAGTGTGACTAAAAACATCACAACATTCTCAGTTACCTAGTAATGTGGGGAGGATTGGGACAGTATGGCCGTGCAGTGATCTGTCCTTTGAAGTCTGTATTGTCTTGTGCAGATGATCATCACTGGCCATTCTGCATCCCATTTCTGTCACTGTGTTTTCAAAGCTTCCTAATTCTTAAGGCACATCCCATTCTGAAGATAAATGTCCAGCAAGCAGTTAAGTTGCAGTTGCTGATATGATTTTTTTTTTAAATTTTTATACCTTCTTGGGTACTTTGGAGATAGCTTTAATTTCTTCCCAGGAAAGCATATTAGGGTTGTTAAACGTTCAGTCAGTTCTGAACCCTTCACCCTCCTATAGTTGAATTCCTGTTATTAAGAAAAACAAAAACAAACCCAACCTCAACCACCCTTGCCGTTTCCATTTTTGTTCATCTGCATTTAGTATGTGCCGTGTGCAAGCTATTTCGCCCTGCATTTCATCTCATTTGCCGCTGCCATAGGCTACAATGCGGAACAAAGTTCACTTTCAAATCCAATCTCAAACAAAATGAAAAGGCCAGAAAATCATGAAAGAGAAAGCTAGTTACAGACATTAATATGGATCTCCCTGCAGGTCCTTTTACTGTAGCCATCAAATGCAAGCAGGAAGAATCTGCTCCTTCATGCAGCTGCCGGGGCTTTGACCCCGGTCACAAGCTACTGTCAATCAGAGGAACAGCTCCTGAGAAGAGCCTGGAGTGACTGCTGGCTGCCAGCTGCAGACAGCCCTGCACACTATTGAACGCAGTCATGAATGGCTCTGCACCTCTTTCTCTGATAACAGTAGCAGTCCCTGGGGCCTTACAAGAGCATAGTAGGAATCACCTTCCATTTATGTCAGATACTAAATTTAGGACCAGGGATACAGGAGGAAATGCTGGAGTTTCCTGAGGGCCAGTAGGCCATTTCTTAGAAAACAATCTAAATCTTTAAAACCCACAAAGCTTTTACATTTCCACTTGAAAGAAAGTGACTAGGTCAGGAATCTTTAAATCCATCAGTGGATCTTGATAAATTATAGGTGTAGTTGAGGTTAGAGAAACCTGGGTTTTGTTTCTATGCTTGTTCTGACTTGCTGGGTTATTTTGGAGAAGTCAGCTCAATAAATCTGGAGTCTTGTCAAATAGATATACACATCCAGACACCACCAAGAACACACCCAGATACACACCCAGAGAGAGAAAGAGAGAGAGAGACAGAGAGAGAAATACAGGCACACACAGAGAGATACACACACACACATAGACACACAAAGATATGCAAACACACACAAACATACACACCATGATAAAGTTAGAGCTTCTTCATCAGAGAGAAACACTGGAGACACAGAAACAAACCCACATCGTCTCCAGAGTGAAGCCAGAATCAGCAGTCTGTCAGGGGGGCGTTGGAAATGTTTGGGTAGCACTTCTCTGAAATCAAGCAGCATTATACTTTATTAGCTCAAAAGACTCTGCATGTTTTCTACGTCTGATGCATAGTTCTGGTCTGAGCTGCCTTATCACTAAGTAATATCCCCAATCCACTACAAGCCTCTCCCCCCCCCCCAGTTTTAAAAGTTATGTGTCACATACATTCAGAAAGTAAGCATCCAGCCCTTCTCCTACCTGGCTGTGAACACTAGGAAGGCATCTGATTTAAAGAGAGAGTGGCTGCAGTTCCAACTCTGTATTTGCTAGGATGTGTGATCTGTGCCAGTGGACTGCCTCATTCCCAGAATTATATCTGATTGATCCTCTTTAAATAAATCTGGCTAGCTAACAAATAGCTCTTCCTTGCCAACATTTTCTCAATATGGTCTCCAGACTCTTTATGGTGTAAAAAAAAATACCAAATAAAATTCATGAAAAGGCAACAAGAAACATATCTTACAAAATTTCTGTACAGAATTCAAACATTGTTCCTGTGCCAGGAACACACAGCTGTGGGCCTGACGTGGCAGCCCCATCTGCTAGAAGCCCCACACTATAGATCCTTGAAGGAGGCCGAGTTGGGTAGGTGCAGCCTTTGTTGAAAACACAAAACCCATAGCTATGGAGCTTTTCTGGGTGGTATTTTTTTCCTGCGTTGCCATCTGTCCACTTGGATGAAACTGTCACATGAGTGTATTCTAAACCACAAGACAGAACAGACAATGTGGGCAAAATACAATTGCTTGGAACAAATGGGTATTTGCATTTTTGTGCTGGGGCAGGAGACAAGCACACCTATGGGACAAAAGGGGACCTCACAACATAAACACTGCAAATGCTTTTGTCAGACTTTTAAGCCATCCCATTCCAGAGCAGGTACCCTAACATACTTAAGTCTTTTGTAAATATGAGTGCAAATGCAATATTTCATATTAATAAAATGATTATACATTGTTTTAATTCTTTATTATTGCCAAATTACTGCCAAATTTACTAATAGATCTTGGTTAGAACCCCTTTGTAGGAACTGGGGAGATGTTAAGAACACTGAGTGCTTTGTCAGAGGGCCTGGGGTCAATTCTAAGCACTCACATGGCAGCTCACAACTGTCTATAACCCTAGGATCCAACACCCTCAGATGCCTATATGCCTATACATATAGGCAAACCACAAATGCACATAAAATAAAAAAGAAATAAATTCTAAAAGAAAGATTATAAATAAAAAGCAATCTCCTTTGTAGAAAGAATGTTTGTCATAAATGCTATATGGGCAAAATGACGACCAGAGCCAAGGCCCACAGGCTACCTGGAGGATTCTTATGCAGTTACCTAGAGAAAAAATTCATAACATCTCTTAAGAGTACACAGGACAGAGGTTGGTTCAAATGCCCTCAGAACAAGCATTTTTTTCTGATATAAAACTCCTCTTTCTGAGGCAAGGTAGTGGGTGAAGTTTGTAACCCTTTTCTCAGGATCATGCATGCAGGAGATACAGTCAACTGCAGTGGAAATCAACTACATGAAAACATATTTATGAGATGGTTAAAAATACTTTTGTGATATAGTAACATATGCGCATAGATAAAAATCTCTGCCATAACAGAACAGGCAGAAAGTTTAATGTCATAATCCTATACTAAGTAATGGTAATAAACAACATTCTGTTTATTACTGTTTAGTACAGTAATAAACTACTCATTAATTTTACTAGTCAAAATCACATATGCTTTTGATTTCGAGGTGACATTTTAACTATATCCAGAGTCACAGAAAACACTGAATTACAGGTTAATAAAGATAAGGTTTTCTCCATATCCATACCCTGGAATTCTATGCATGGACTATTTTGTCCTGCCAGGCTGAACCTCCTATTATCCGTGTTGGAATATTTCATACTAGATATGATAAATGAGGCCTCACTAGCCAAATGATAAATGAACATTTTGTATGAATATGAAAAGCAATTGATCCCAGCTTCCTGAACCCTGCACTTTCCCTGTTGAAGAGAATCTATGTACCTATGTTCAGGTTCCAGGATGATGGCTTTCACAGGTCACTAGGGTTTCCCTTCTGCACATCCTTCTTCCCCTCCATTTCTCCCCTCCACTACTGATTGCTAACATGCACCTCCGGATGCTCTTTCTCCATTTGTGAGCTCTCCCATCCCTTGCCTTTCTTTCTTTCTAAGCCCTTCATCATTACCCATCAGTAACAGATGCACTGGTCCCTCCTAGTTTTTCAAAAGTTATGGGTTTCTGTATAAAACAAATACCTGAGGTGCTTTCTCTGTTGCTTTACACTCTGTTCCTACAAGGTCTCAAACTTGATACCTGCGGAGAAGAACCAGATAACACAGACAGACTGTGTTCTCAACATATCCTCGGAAGGTTACAAGGCCTGCTCTTGTGTCATATTTTGATTGCATTCTGACAGCAAAGTTTGTTTTGAATCATAGGTCAGAGTTAACCACTAGATGACCAAAATTAATCTAGAGGTTTTGAAGGACTGAGGAACTTGGGGCTTAGAGAGGATCTTGGCCCTTTTGGAAGAAGGAACAGAAGTGGAAGAACGCCACGGGTGCTACACCTCTGCATCTCTGTTCTTTCCGGTTCTTATCCTGATATCTAGCTCCTTATTTTTTATATCAATAAAGAATAATTAGATAAATGCATTATCCTTTTTTCTCCTTAGAATTTTGGCCGGCTGCAAATTTTTACATATTCTTTTCACTGGATATGAGCTGTATGTACAAAGGGACTGTTACACTAAATAACCTTGCAGGTCTTGTGACCCTTTGAAATTCTTAGATTCCCATGGCCATTGAGTCTGAGCTACTCAAAAATGTTACATGGAAATGTCCTTGTGAGTTGGTTGTGACTACGAGATTCACTGGGTGTAGGATGGGCAAGTATGTGGAGCTTAGAAAGCATTGACTGCTTATTTACGTGCAATATATGAAATTACTTTTTGTTGCCATGTTGGCTTGCTAAATGCTCCAGCTACATAGAAAAATCATGCTAACAGCCTGATCTCAACAAATACCTCAGTCACGGCTAAATATTTGGCAAATGATTCCTTACGTTGCTAAAAAGGTGGGGTTTCAGTGCTGCTCAATATAAAACAGAAGGTACATTAATGAAATTAGTTTTTCTTTCTCCCATTATCAAACATGAGATTTCATCATGGTAAGAACTATCTCAATTAAATATTGAACCATGTGGAAAATATGTTAATTCTTACGAAATTCTATGTGCAGACATTGCCACTGTTAATTTATAAACAACCATCTAGATGACTGTCTGCTCATTGAAATATAGATACTGGTAATTTTATACAAGTAGATTAATTTTATATTAACATTATTGTGATTATGACATGATTATCTTTCTGGGTCTATAGATACAGCACTTTATCATTTGTTCTATTGAGGACTTGGTAACCCATTAAGTGGAGGCATCATAACCTATTAGTTAACTCATTTGCTACTTGGGGGAAGTCTACTTTTAGAGCTGTACAAACCTAGTGGCATAGGCCAGTGCTGCCTCAGTGGTATATGTATCATGGCTTTAACCATGCTAGATAATGCTAACATTAGCCCAAGAACCATTCACTGCAAGAAGCTGGTAGTTTCTTGCTCTGAGACACCAGAATCCACATACTAAAGGCCAAATTGAATCAACAGATGGAGCCTACAAGAATACAAAGGCAATCAGAGCAATTGGGAAAATTTCCCCTTCTCATTCCATGCAGCAGGAAAGAGACTAAGCATCTACATAACAGAGATGCCCATCTCAGAGACACAGATGACAGAGGACCCCATCATCAAGCACATGTTCTCTGATAAGAAGGTACTAGGGCCACAAGTGTTCCAAGATTACTGTCTATTCCACTGTGCATTAATTAGAATTTCTAGAGGAATAGAACTAATAGACTGAATCTATTAAATATATTACACACTGTGGTGATATGTTACATATTTAATAAAACCTGAAATATCTAGAGACCATTACACAGTCAAAACCTAGGCAGACAGCTCAGGAATTTCTTGATCTTTGAGTACCAGGCCAAACAACTGGGCTTCAATGACACACACCTTTAATTCCAGTACAGGGAAAGCCAGGAGTGGTGACCTACACCTTGAATCCCATAATTTGAGAGACAGAACTTTCTGTGTTTCTGTGAGTTCAAGGCTGACTACCAAATAGAGTAGTTTCTGCCTTTAATCTTGACCTGAATGGGATACAGCTGGCAAGAAGAGAATTTAAGGCCCAGCAGAGGCAAAAACAAAGGGGAGTGACGCTGAGGAAGTTGGAAGATGCCTGGGTAAGATTTGACTGTGGTGTTTCTTCTCTCTGATATTTCAGCCTTTCCCCGATATTTGGCTCTGAGTCTCTTTCATTACAATCCAAATTCGTGCTACAAAACAGGGGCTTTATCTGCTTGACTGGGCAGTTCAATAGTGGTTGTCTCACACTAGTGAAGCTGAGAACTAGGGTAGCTGAGACTGGATGACTCAGCAATCTCAATCCAGAGCTGGGTCATCCATACTGAAGGATCCCTGGGAAGCTATTGGTCTTCAGTTCTGGAAGCTGGCTTCCAGTGTCAGCAGAGGACAGCAGTGGCAGGAACAACAAGGTGTGGATGTGATAGATGGACTCACCAGACAGGCACTAAAGTGAGCAAGCAAAGGGTAAGCTCTTTCCTCTTGAACCCCGTTATATCCTGACTGCCCATCAGATGGTGCCTCCAACATTTGAGATGAATATTCCTACCTCCCCTAACCCCAACAAGAAAATCCCTCACAGGCAAGGCCAGAGGCGAACCTAATCTAGAGTATCTCTCATAAGTATACTCAGAGGCTGGCTTATTTATTTATTTATTTATTTATTTATTTTACATACTGACCACAGTCTTTCCTTTTTCCTCTCCTTCGGTTCCCGTCAATCTCTTATCAGCCACCCCCACCATCCACTCCTCAGAGGCTTGCTTTTTCTGAACTTCTTTATCCTGTCAAGTTACAATTCAGTATTAACCATCAATCCAGGCATCACCAAAATAGAAGACAGCCGTGTCAGTATCCACAGAAACCTTACAGAATCTTTCATCTGGTAGCCATAGTGTGGCCAGACTCAGGGTTGGAGGGTTTCTCATCTTTAAGTAATCAGTGTTCCATGTGAAGAAAAGAAAACTAGAACTATCTAGATTCTCAGTCTTATTGATGAAGAGCCTATGATACATAGCTACGTGTAGATTAAATGTGAGGCTAGCTACATGTAAATAAATGTGGGTGACATCTAATTGGATTTATATGTGGTCTGACACTGAAGAATGAGTAACAATCAAGAAGATCACAGTAGTACCCAGCTCACTTCCAGGATATCCTGGTGAGGGACAAAGTTTGGGACCACCCTACCCCCAGTAGAAATGCAACTACTTTCAGTGCTTCCCTTCGAACTCTGCTCTACCAGGTATCAGTTAGTAACTCTGATGTAGACAAAACCTTCTTTGGTGTCACATCTGCTAGTGTCTTTCACTGGAGAGGTGTCCTTTAAACTGTTAGGGCCCCCATGTGTAGACAGACACAACAAAACTATCGCTCTGTCTCGCAGGCCTATTGTGAATGCCATTCGAAAACAATAAATCCTTTAAATAATGTTAAAACTAGGTTTCCATCTTATAAGTGCCAAGATAAATGTCCATATTACCTAGATAAGACATGTAGCAGATACAGTATCCACCTATACTTTATATTTATACACACACAGTGTATTTATGTATTTCATGGTGTTACATGGTACTTACTGAGGGTATTGGGCTAGATACTAGGGAAAAAGAAAAGAAAACTGTGGCTTTCATACTCATGGACTTCACGACTTTATTTGGAGCTCAGTGGGAGGGAAGAGGGTCGAGTGGAAGAGGACAGAGAAAAAGGGTAAAGTATCTTGTCCACTATTTCAGAGTATGACCTTCAAAACAGACCCAGCAGCCAGAGATTCCATTCAACAAGCTCATCTGAGCAGACAACATTCTAGATCCCCTTAAACTGCTCCGCATATTCCCTGGCCCCAGAAGATGCTATATAACTGGCTAAAAAAATACCGAGTCTTCGAGGCCACAGAAATCATCTTTGACCTCAGTACAGACCATTCAAGAAGAATATACTGTTAATACTGACTAGCAGGAATAACTCCATCCTGAGTGCACATAATGTTAACTTGGATGTGCAACAGTCTCCTGGAGTCTAGCAGAATCTGTCCATTTGTTTATTTCACTCTGAGTATACCCTGGCATCCTGTTGACAGAAATGTCTTATCCTCCTGGCTTGGCCCTTACATTGTCTGCAGGTGCCTTCAGCCACCAAATGAAGCCCTCCACAGCATGAGAGCAATGGGCCATGCTGAATGTTTGGCAATGGCCGCTGCCTGGCCTGTTTAGCACACACATTTGGGAGCTTTCCAAACAGATGCACACACATCCTCACTTTCTTGGCAGGAGGGCTGAGAATTTAAGGATTCTTGTGGGGAATTTATGCTGTTCTGAAAACTTAACCCGTCATGCGCACAGCATAAAAGAACGTCTATTAAAGACACGACCTTTTGCCTTCATCTTTCTCTCTGTTGTCTGGCCTCCTATGTCTTCAATGCCTTTTATTAAAGCGTTAGCCACTTTTCTTTATGGACTGGTGGTTTTCTCTGTCCTGAGCTCTCTAGGGTCTATTTTATTTTCAACAATGATTTCCATTTCATCCAAATCTATTGTTGTGGCCAGAGCGAAGCTTCTTTATTCAGAAAGTGCTATCAGTATGGATAGAGAAAAAAGTGTCTGAAAGCCATTTGGGGGCAATTTAGCAAAATGGGGATAGATAAATGAGAGTAACCTATGATTTTATTACCTTGGAGCTACATGCTAACAAGGACAAAGTAGGAAGTCCCCACAACAGCCAGAGAGCTGCGAAGTGATCAGAGCCTGATTGGAAAACTCTAAACAATAATTCTCATTCCTCAGAGTCACTCAGTCCCCACATGCTCAGAGAGAACAAAGAAAGCCTTGCATATAAGAAAGATTTTATAATTTCATATCTGCCTATATTTGTCTGCTCTAAATACAGCCAAGAGCTTTTTAATATTCCCCCCAAAGGATAGCTGGAAAACTCACCAAGTAGGAATTATTCGGTCAAAAGTAGAGATACAATGCTATGCGAACAGTGTTTTCTTAGGCTGCATAAGCTACTGTTAAACAAACACATGAAGACAATAAAATGGTTGTCCAAGAATAAGTTAGTCACCCCATCTCCTTTATATGACATTGCAAGTGATTTTACTAATAGTTGGATAGACCTTTCTTTGATAAATAGACTCATCATGGGGAGGAGCCCCGGCCCCTCCATCTGCCTGGGTCAGCCAGCTTTTGTTTTGAATTTGTGTTCTTTGGCTGTGTTTTTACACCTCTGTTACCTGATCATACCTGACATGGATTCCTTCCCAGTCTCTCCCCCACTGCTCCTAGCCTTGGCATACAGGCACAGGCCGTTAGACATCTGCACTGACTCACCCAGTCTATTCTTCAGCTCAGCAGGGTGCCCTAAAGAAAGATTCGAAAGCAGGGTCTGACAGAATCCTTACTAGTTGGGAGTTAATTTTTTTTTTCTCTGTCTTTAGGGTAACTGCTTAGCCAGGAGATCACAAAGATACCGAAGCCCCCTGCCTCTGCTTCCCTCCTGGCACCCAGCACTGGGGATTGATGATCGGCTGAGACCAGGGGGCCCCCCATGGAGGATTGCTGGAAAGGCCTTGTAAAACAGAGGAAGTGTCTCCAAGCAGTTTATCTGCATTAGCAGCACTTGATTCTAGATAGGCTGGTGCACCAACAACTCCCCCAGAAGAATAACGGTGGCTGAGAACACACTTCCAACTGCGAAGCAATTAGAGTACTGTTGAATGGCTGATTGCTTGCGTGTGGTCCCCCTAGTTCCCTGGTGGAGCATGCTTATAGTTCTGCAATTGGATAAAATGGATTGGAATGAGCGCCGCCATATAGAACTGCCAGCTGTTCTACTGTTAATAAAGACACTCCTTAGCTATTAATACATCCCATTCTTCTGCGTCGTGCCCATTCAAACAGAATATCTTTGTTTTTGGAGGGGGTGTGACTGCACCTGTTCTTGATTGGAGAATCTGTGGCCTGTGGAGGACCCTTTGTTACCACTCCATAGCAATTGTAGTTTCCAGGCAGTGTCTGCTTATTAAAATAAAAAAAATGGGGACATCGGAAAGTAAGTCTAAAAGAAAAGAGGAAGGGGCCATGAAGCTGTGATGCAAGTGAGCTATCATTTCTTCAAATGGTGTTTTGTGTAATCACAGTCTGGCTTATTGGGCAGGCTTATCATTTACAGTCACTTGTAAACAAGGTCTGTGTGACTAATGATTCCTTCTCTTTTTCAGAGGGTTATTTAAATATTCCTGGGTGTGAAGCCTTGTGACAATGTGACAGGAGAGGGTGACAAATGCAACCTCAGGCTGAGTCACTAACAGGAGAAGCCACTTACCAAGTAAGTAAAGCCTTTCTTTATTTCTTCTGACCAGCAAACATAATGCTAGGCTCCTTAGCGTGCTATTTTTGTGGAGAAAGTTACAATAACCAGGAGACACAAATATATTCGGGAGACAAAATAAGCCCACTTGAACCAAGCTGATACGTTCTCATTGCTGCAAGGATAGAAACCACACGAAGTTGAATGGGATCTATTCTGAAATTGCAGGTAGAGCTGCAAGCTGACACCATCTGCTAGAGCACATTTTCCTGGCTCTAAGATACAGCCCAGTTGCTGAGGACACCATTATGACCACAGCCGCTATCCAAGACAATACAAGCAGAGGACAGAGGGAACAAAAAAGAGACATTTGCAGTAGTTATCAGTGACCTATGGCAGGCAAGTGCTCCTGGGGATTATTCGCCTGCTACAGCTGCCATTACAAAGTACCACAGACTTGGTAGTTTACACCAGTTATTTCTATCTACTCTAAAGGTGATAATGTCCAAGATGAAGGGTCAGGTAGGGTAGGCTTTGTTTGGAGGCTTCTTCTCTGTCTTGCAGGCGGTTTTTTCTCCCTGTATCTTCACATGATGTTTCATCCATCAGTTCATATATGCTACCTAGTTAATCATCATTAATCTTGAGGGGGGTTTTCAATTGGTAGCGTACTTACCTAACATGCATGAATCCCTGGGTTTACCCCAGCACTGCATAAACTGGGCCCAGTAATCCATGTCTGAATGTCAACACTTGGGAAGTGAGGGCCAGAAGATCAAAAGGCCAAGGTCTTCCTCAGCTACTACATACTCAGTTGCCAGCCTTGGTTGCTTAAGACTCCCTTATTCTCTTTCTCTCTTTCTACACACACACACACACACACACACACACACACACACACACACACACACACAGAGAGAGAGAGGCACTCAGGTCTTCTTCATGTGTCTGTATGAAATATGATGCCCCCTATACTGAGAAAACATAAGTAATAAATGTTTTTCTCACTAAAAATCAAATTCCCATAGGTACATTGTATCCAATGCCACATGGATCACTTTGACTAGGCATAGAATGGTAATATAGCATAGCTCTGCAGCTCCACCTCTGGGTGCCTAGGATCATAAACTGGTAAAGAGTAGTGTGTCTTCTCAAGACATGGTTGTGCCAGGGGACCAGAGCAGGAGGTGGAGCTCATCTTGGTCTCTCTGAAGAGTCCTGGGTAGTAATGATAGCAGGGTGACACTGAGCACTGCAAACAAACAAACAAAACAATAACAACAACAACAACAACAACAACAAACTGCATTAGCATCCCCAGGATATCTGCAGCTATCTCACACCAGAGGTTCAGGAACCTGGACATTTCCTGCCATGGACCTTTGAAATGCCCAGTGATTGGAAAGAATCATTTCCCCACCCCCATCTCTTTCCTGGGTCTTCCGCTCAGAGAGCTGATGGGAGTAGAACTGGATGGTACGTGGAAGGGAGGAGACAAAGCTATATCACCCTCGCTGGTCTTCGAAATTCCTATCAACTATCCCAGAACCCTAGAGATGGGGGAGTAAAGCCTTGGTCTGAGATGGAACTTGGGGACTCCAGTTGCAACTGTAAGCATCAGACTACTATTCAGCAGTCAAAATCATGAGAAAGCTTACCAATAAAAAGAGAAGAACCTTTAAAAATGTTTAAAAAAGAATAGTAGCTGGAAAGAGGCTGTAGCTTAAATGCCATTTCCTAGTTTCCTTATCTTTGTGTGGAGCCCATTCGTTCGGTGAAGGGTATATAAACAGCTAATCTGAGAGTGTGCCAAAGAAGCAATGGAGTGGTTACTGCAAAGTCAACCCTTATTATAAATGTACGGGATGGTAAGAAAAATTCCTTTTCTTTAGAAAAGACACTCAAAGTACTCAGCAGCTCCACCCCACCACAGAGACAGAGTGCCTCATCTTCCTAGCACGTTCTTTTGGTGTTTGCCCATTCCTAAGCCTGGATTTGGCAGGTCCTATTACAGACAGGAGTTCCTGTGATGATTTTATGGGAAGAATTTTAATAAACACTCTTCCTTTCAAGTTTGTAGTGGGATTATGTTACATTGTAAATAATTGTCCTGCCTAATGGTTTAATAAAATGCTGATTGGCCAGAGGCAGATAGGAAGTGTGGGCAGGGCTACCAGACTAAGAAAACTCTGGGAACAAGGAAGAGCAGAGCAGAAAAACCAGAGAGACACCACAATAAGACTCCAGCAGATTCAGAAGAAAGAAGTTAAAATACTGCTCTGAGAAAAGGTACCAAGCCACATGGCTAAACAAAATTAGAATCATAGGTTAATTTAAGAGTAAAAAATGCCTGGGCCCTAGGTCGATCAGCATAAAATTAATGTAAACATCTATGTTTTTCTGTGGAACTACGGCTCTGCGGGTCTGGACCACAAACTAGAGAGGCCAGAAACCTCATACTACACAAGTTTAACCCAGTTTCTTACATTTTTATTTCCCATTGAATTTTGTGTGAGTGTGCACACACACACACATAGGCACACACACAATAATGATACTTTAGTTCTTAAAGTATGAGGATTTCATTTCTTAAAATTGCTTATTTCTAATCTTATTTTACTGTATACTTTCTTATATGAGTTTATTCACACTGCTTCCTAAAGGCTTATGTAATGCTTCTTCTAAGCTACATTTTAACTGGGAATGGAAGATCCATGTATGCTCCACTTTCTGTCAAGACCACACTCAAAATATTTATTTTGGATCCTCAGTCCATGCATTGCTTCCAATACCAAATCCTTTCTGACCTTAAAGGGGATAATTTCCTTTCCTCCTACTTTATGCGCATCACTTTATGTTTGTACCTAATAGTTTACATTTTCATGTGTATGTGTTTGTGTGTTTGTGTGCTGAAGTGCTAATCTTATAATTCTATTTTTCTTTAGACACCCAGTGTGTACTATATATTAATAGTTTATCAAATATACTGGATGTATAAATTGATAATCAATACAAGATGCAACTATTTGGCCTCATTCCACCTCATGAGGTCTAACTCTCACTGTGTGATAACCATGGATAGGAAGAAAAAGGAAGATTTTTCCCTCCTGCTTCAGATGAAGCACTCCTCTGACTATAATTCTTCCAACAAGTATGTTCTGTCTTTCTGATATGTTCTCTCAGGTTCCAACTCTTTTAATTGAGTCTCATCTGATACAAAAAAAATTGCAGGTCAGGTGGTGGTGCCAGATGCCTTTAATCCCAGCATTTGGGAGGCAGAAGCAGGTGGATCTCTGAATTTGAGGTGAACTTGATCTACAGAGAAGGTTCCAGGAAGGTTAGGGCTACACAAAGAAACCCTGTCTTTAAAAAACAAAAACAAAAACAAACAAAAAACCAAGAGAGAGAGAAATAGAAAGAACTCATGAGAACATGGATTCATCTAGTCCCTCTGCTTGTCGCCAGACAGGACACCACTTCTCTCTTAGTGTACCAAACAAGCACTGAAGTCTTCTTGTATTTGGGTATCAGAGTTCTTTAAATCCATATGCTATACAATTCCTGTCCCCAAATATTCAAGTTCTCATATTGATTGTTCTGATACAACAACTAATGATCACAGCACCTAAAACAAGGGCTGGACTGTCCATGGTAAAAGAGGGTTAGATGTGGGAGGTAGATATCACAAAGAATTTGTTTGTACTGCTAAACCACACAATGATGAACTTTGAAATATATTATCTGTCTAATAAATCTTTATTTCAAGAGGAAGAATGGAGAATGTATGATTTAGAATTTTATCCCATAGAAGATAACCAAAAATCCACATTAAATTGCCTGGGATTTCAAGACAGTTTATCAAACTATACAAATAAAGAAGAGAGGAGGCATAGAACTCCTGGGATCTGCCAGTTCCATTGCTCAGTCTGTGGGCTTCATCACCTCTGCCATCATGAACAGCATGTTTAGCCTTGCATTGCCTGTCCATTTAGTAGCAAATGGCATCACCATCTGGGGAAATAAAAACACCATCTAAACGTGGAAAATTAACTAATTTTTATATCAGTAGCTAGGAGAAGAGGAGAGAGAACATTGGAACAAGCCTACACTGATTACAATCCATTCTTGTCAAGGGTGTCTTCTATCCAACTCTAACAACCAGTAGGGGGATTTCTAAAGCTGAGGGAGGAAGAAGAAGACCTAAAGTTATCTCCAGTGTTCTACAGAAAGGAAAGAAGAAAAGAAGGGATGGATGGAGAGAAGAAAGGGGGAGAAGTGAAGGGAGAGGAAGAATGACAAGAGAGAAGAAGCAGGGAAAGAGCAAAGAAGAAATTGAGAGGGAAAAGCCAAAGCCCAGATTTTACAAATGTATGCCACCATGATTGGCTTTGTTACTGTCTAGAACACACACAAACATGAATCCAGTGGTATAAAATTTCAAAAGAAAACAAAACAGGCTGGCAAAATGGAATAAATATGGAAAGGGAAAGGAACACACTGTCAGAAAATCCAATTTAAAATCTATTCTTCCAGATAATATACAGAAGTGATCACATCACATAACTTTCTGTCTATGAAATACCTTGCCTATAAAATAGAGATACTAACTACCTCAAGGTGTTATTAGAAAGACTAATCAGATATAATAAATAAATACTTTATAAACATTAACTTCTTTACTCTTTCAGTTTCTGTTGAAAAAAATACCTTTGGACCAATTGTGGACATCTAGTTTCAGTTAATAGCTGCAGATACAACATCTGAAGAGATCCTAAAGGCTTCTGATACTTTACTCAACATTTGGCAGTTCTTGAAAAATTCTGGAGAAATGGCTCAGAGATTGAGAGCACTGACTGTTCTTCCAGAGGTCCTGAGTTCAATTCCCAGAAACCACATGGGAAATCTCACAACCATCTATGATGACATCTAGTACCCTCTTCTGTATATTATATACATAATAAAGAAAGAAAAACTCTGAAGTCTACCATGGTCTACTTTTTTCTTTTTTAAGATTTATTTATTTAACATATATACAGTGTTCTGTCTTCATGTATCTCTGCCTGTCAGAAGAAGGAACCAGATCTCATTATAGATGGTTGTGAGCCACCATGTAGTTGCTGGGAACTGAACTCAGGACCTCTAGAAGAGCAGCCAGTGTTCTTAACATCTAAGCCATCTCTCCAGCTCCATGTTCTCCTTTTCTGAGCCTTGTTTTTCTACAACAAATACATGTTCTCTTTCTAAATTCATTGCATTGAATGACTCAGATGCATGAGAGAGTCTGGGAAGCCGAGATGAGAAGAGAGATGGACATTTGGATGACTTCTTCATGAGAGAGTACACTGTGACTACAGGTGGATATCACGGGATTTTTGCATAGGAATCTCTGTTGGCAGAATAGACTAAGGCAGCCCTGCATTTGCTCTTTTCTCTTGCTTATTCTCAGTTGTTATTTTTTAAAAAATAAAATGTGTAGATCTGAAAGAAGCATGACTTTGAAGGCTCAGTTGCCATCTCAGTGCTCAGTCTCACAGTGTTCTAGCACCACTTCCGGGAATACCCATCATTCCATTTGAATTTTTTCAGCTCTATGAACAAATCCTTAATTTCTCTGTTGATGAGGAAACTAGCCAGATAATCCTAACATTTATATCCAGTTGCTTATAACCCCCTGATGGGCCTGAATAAACATGCAGTTATTTATTTCAACTCTATACTCTCTCTGTTTTTCAAATTTTGTGAATTCACTTATTAAGGCCCAAATCAGTTACTTTTTAATGGCATTCAAAGAATTTTACAAATACCTTCCTAAGTTTCACCTTATGATAAATAGGCTTCTTTAATTTATTTTTTACATTGTTTTCTAAGACTATGGTATAATATGATGACAATGGATACTTCTGCATCTAAGTTCAAAGGCATGAAAGTACTGTATAGGCAAAAAATTGACATTTAATTTTAATTTTTTCCAAAAAAAGGTGAAAGAAAAAGAAAAGAAATACTGACTGTGTCCATTGTGTGCCTTGTGTAGATATGGGGTAATACAGTCAATAAATAACAAATTGCTAATAAGCTAAGTTAACAAAACAAAATGAAGCCCATTCATTCCGAGGAAAGAAATACTCAAAGCACCCTGATCTGAAAATAATGGATGACAAACTGGCATTAAGGAAGCAGTTCCATGAATGTTTTATGTAGAGCCTTTCTTTTTTTTTTTTTTTTTTTTTTTAAAAAAACACTTTTATTTATTTATTTGCCTTGGTGTTTGCCTGGAACTGGAACTACAGACAGTTGTTAGCTGCCATGTGGGTGCTGGGAATCGAACCCAGGTCCTCTGGAAGAGCAGACGGTGCTCTTAACCACTGAGCCATGTCTCCAGCCCCGAGCCTTTCTTGATAAGCAGGTAAAAAGGGAAAGATTTTGTTTTCAATAAGTACACATAAAGCGATGTTGAGTTATTAAAGCAAACAAACAATACTAGTTGACTTTTCACTTGTATCTGACTCCCTTTTCCTCCTCTATATACTTACACATATCCAAAGTTTATAAAATATTCCAAACACACCATTCTCTCCTATAAGGTGTCCTTGGATCTTACAACAGCAGCATTGTGAAGACACAGGGCATAAAAGGACAGTATGATCTCAAAAGTATCAAAATAAAATATTATTATTATTCCAAGGGAAAGATGACATCATCTTCATTAAGATGCTAATAATATTAGCTGTGTTCTTAACCATTACTTCAAAAATACTGCCTTGCTGATGGTTAATGCAGAGACTCATGACTGATTAAGTGCTAAGCACAAATAGCTGTTGAGGCTCAACATTCAATGAAATATCTCTGTTTCTTTCTTAAGGCTCAAGGAGACTTGCCAAAAGCAAGCAGGAAGAATGTAAGACCCAGAAGAGGCAGAGAAGTGCTATGAGATGCTTTTCTGGACATGGCTTGACCTTCACATTATGAATTTACAGCAGTTATGTTTACCTACCTCAAGCCTGCTCACAATGGGGTCCTTCAGCATTTCAGCACAGATAGAAGAAGGTGCATATCCATCCTTGAGGAGTTGATGGTTGCTGAGTGATGGGGTGAAGAGTGTTCTCCCTCGGTAGTATAGGCACGGGTAATCTACCATTGCTTCAATGAATAGCTGGCCCATCCATGCTCATGCAAGAAACTCTAATTAAACCAAGCAAGTTACAAAACAAACAAAAAGACGGGAAAAATAAAAGGAGGAATTAGAAAGAAGAGGTTCATGGGAATGGGAGGAAGAAAGGATAATGGGGGAGTGAAAATAACCAACCTATATTATGTATTATGTATGTATGCAACATTGTCAAAGAGTAATTAACAATAAAAAAACACTACCTTACACTTAGTAATTCTTCAATAAACATTCGTTTTATGGTTATACTTCTGCTATTGAAAAGCTAACTATCTTTATTCTCAAAAAGAAATTTTCCTAATTGTTTCTCAATTTAGGTCAGTGGAGATATTAGAAAGAGTATTTAGAATGAAGCAAAACATCAACCAAACCTTGGGAGAAAATTTAGTTAGTGGAGACATGTATTACTTATCTCAGTAACCATGTAACAGTATAATAGTGCTCTCCAGCACATGAGTATGTGATCAGCTGTAGACACATACTCACTTAAAACCTTTATCAATCCCTTATAAACTTGATCTCTCTCCTGTGCTCTGTGTTCCATCTTTTCCGGCCAGGACATATGACCTACATTATAGTTATGGCAACTGAACGCAATGTAATAGCCTGCAATTCTACACAGACTGTATTGAGTCCTGCTATCAGTGGGGTGCTAAGCTATGAAAGCGGGGAGAAATACATGAAAGGGGAAATGCTCCAAAGCAGGGAAGCGTCCTAACAACAGAACCAGACTGCTTCTATCTTGTTTGGCTTTGATGTTCCGTAGGTACACAGTTCTGCACAAATTGCTTAACTTCTCTGACATCATTTTCCCCATTTGCAGACCTTTTTCATAGGGAATTTACGAGAACATTAAATCACAACATCCAAGCACCTAGCTCTGTATGGGCAATTTGCAGACTCGACTAAAATTGGAAGTGTTCCTTGAATGTTTAACAGGTTAAAAGTAATAGCACGTGCTAATGCTAGGCAAGAGATGGGAACAAACCTGAGTAAGCACAGATGAGGAACAAATTCCACTAGCCTGGAGGAAATGAGTTCAGGAAACATTTCCCGGAGCTGCTGATGTTGTTTGTATGCTATCACTAAGCTCTCAGGTGCCCCCCTCCCATCATTAGGGAGAAACAAACGGTAGTTTGTGTATCAGTGAAGTGACAGGAAGAGACACATGTCACATCAAATGATGTCACTGCAAGAAAAAGACAAGCCAGGTAGCATATTAATTAGAAGACAATTCAGGTAGCATATTAATTTCCTAAAGTTGCCATAACAAAGTAGAGACCAACTGTGTCTCCTAGAACAAGATTTACTCTCTCATAATTATAGATTCTAACACATAAAATATTTTTTAAAAATTATTAGTACGTGTGCATGTTTGCTTATATGAATATATGTGCAGCAATTTGTGCCTGGTGCCTGTGGAGTCCATAGAGAGCATGAGAGCTCCTGGAACTCTAGAGTTCCAGATGGCCACAGGTCTCCATGTGCGTGTTGGGAACCAAATGTGGGTCCTCCGGAGGAATAAGTACTCTCAGCTGCTGAGCCATGTGTACAGCCCCACCACATACAAAATTAGGATGCCAAAGCAAGGGTCCCTGTAGCAGCATTTATTTTTATTTATTAATCTATTTATCATGCATACAGTACACAGAAGAGGGTACCAGATAGCACCATAGATGGCCATGAGCCACCATGTGGTTGCCGGGAATTGAACTCAGGACCTCCCAAAGAACAGTCAGTGCTCTTAACCTCTGAGCTATCTATCCAGCCCATGAGGGTCCCTGAAAAGGGTGCAGAGGAAGCCTCCCTTGTTTCTTCGGTCCTACTGTATTATCTTTGGCCATTTTCCAGACCATCGTCTTCATGTGGCATGCTCTTTCTGAGGCCCATACACATTCTTCCCTCTGTGCATATCTGCCCCTATGTCCACATTTCCTTCTCTGTCAGGACACCAGTCATGCTGGATTACAGCCTCTCAGTCCCAGCAGGCCCCTCTTTACCACGTGAAGATCCCATATCCCAGTCAGTTCACATCGATGTAATGGGGCTTAGAACCCCAGCATGTGTCTGTTACAAGAGTATGACCAGCTGTCTTGTTTGAGACCATGATTCTCAGAGAAAGAGGCAAGCAGGCAGGGACACCTGAAAGGCTGGACTAGAATGCAATGCTGTACTTCAATTTAGCAGGAAATAAAGGAAATGGAGGGAAAAGTTCAATCAGATCATATTTGTAGAAAACATTATGGGGACTGTTGAGGAGGAAATTGACATCAGGAAACATGAGAAGAAGGATACCATGAGTCTGCAACAAAAAAAGGAAAAATGTAGAAGAGATTTGAGCAGCAAAGTATACAGGGAACTGGTGCATATGTCTACAACTCCTCCAGAGAGGCCGGCTTCCCAAACCTTGCTTCTCCTAGATTACCTTCACAATGTACGTGTACACAGACTCTTCCTTTCTTCTAAAAGGTTAGCTCAAACTGCTCTGTAGCCAAAGATGACCTTGAGCTTCTGATTCCCTCTCTCCTGAGTGCTGCTACTACATACACCTGGTTTATATGATGTTGGAGCTAGAACCCAAGCCGTCCTGCTTCATGCATGCTAAGAAAGAACTCTCCCAACTGAGCTGCACCCTCAGCTCAGAGGTGTTTCTAAATGCAACAAAAACTCCCCACACTGAAAGCACATATGCAACACTTGGGTATATTTATATGTTAAGAATTCAATATTTACCTGAAATGAAAATCTTACCAGGCATCCTATGAATCATTTGCTAAGTCTAGCAGCCTTAATTAGAATAATTGGCTGGGTTGGAAACAATAAAGACAATTTTCAAAGAATATAAGTAAAAACCATTTACTTTTCTAGCTAAACAAGAATTAGAGTATTATTGTTGTGATAAACACCATGACCAAAAAACAACTTGGGAAGGGATTCTTTGGCTTATACGTTCATATCACTGCTCATCACTGAAGGAAAGAAGTCAGGACAGAAACTCAAACAGGCCAGGAACATGGAGGCAGGAGCTGAATCAGAGGCCATGGAGAAGTGATAATTACTGGCTTGCTTATTCATCTCAGCTTGCTCAGCCTGCTCTCTTATAAAACCCAGGGATGGCCCCACTCACAATGGGCTGAGCCCTCTTCCATCAATCACTAATTAAGAAAATGCTCTACAGGCTTGTCTGTTTAGAGCCTGATCTTCTGGTGGGGAGGGGGCATTTTCTCAATTAAAGTTAATTCCTCTGATAAGTTGAGATCAAACTAGCTAGCATGGGTAAGAAGACTGCAAGTGGGGGGGGGAGACTTGTTCTATAGAGTAAGATTCGGTCTTGAAAGAACCCAAAGAACTCAATACACACCATCTAGTAAGAGCTCACTAAAGACTAAGAAATTGGAAAGCTAGGAGATATAAGTAGAAACCACATTACTATCTCAATTTTAATCGTCCAGGCTAGAAGGGTCCAGAACTGCAGTCCTAATCTGAATCCTACATGTTTGAAACTAGGAGCAATAGGTACAAAGCTGGAATGCTATAGGCTGACAGCCCTGTCTGAGTGCCCACTACATCAGTTCTGAAGCCTGTGGCATGTGGCAGACAGGACTGTCCCAGATCCACCTAGTGTTGGTTGAGATTCTAACACTGCTTGCTACCAAAGGAACACAAAGGACTACTTTTGTCTTCACAGATCTAACGCCCAGATTTGGTTCTTGCCCTTGCTCTGCCTCCACCTTCCTCTTCTAGGTGTGGCATCTTTGGTTATTTCATGGTCATGCTCTGCACATGAGGAAATCACCCTGGAGAGTCCCCCAGTGAGAACACCCTGTTCCACTGGAGAATCTGAACTTGCTTGGGGTTGAGCCTGTCAGGAGTCAACATTGGCACAGTGACTTCTACTCTGTTTCCTCGGGCATATTTCTCTAATGCTCACTGCCCTAATTTCACAGGACACATTTTCTACTTAGCGTTTAAAGCCTCAAATGTTCAGTCAGATCCTAATCCAGGAGCTTAATGCATTTGATGTAGTGTTTGTTTTGGATTCCAATGGAAACCTTGAGAAAGCCCACAGTAAACAAAACCTTTTCTGGCCCATTATCTACAAGACTTAGTCTTCCCTATCCAGCAGTGATTAAGTATGATCAGGCCTTTATGCTTTAGCAGTAAGTACTCAAGCTCATGAGAATCATGCAGGGGACCTGGATTTCTCTCCACGGCTGTCCCCACCTGGAAACAAGACATGATTTTCATAGGAGCAGCAACATTTATTCCATTGCTCATCTTTCCTTTATAGGTTTTCTTGTCTAGTATAATATCTTCAGATAGAGGTTTCCTGTGTGTGTGTGTGTGTGTGTGTGTGTGTGTGTGTGTGTGTGTGTGTGTATGAGTGAGTGAGTGAGAGAGAGATTTGTTTGTTTTGTTTTTAGTATTGGAGACTGAACCCCAAAGCCTCATACATCTAAGACAAGTACTCTTACCAATGAGCTACATCCCAGCCATGCTATAGACATTCAAATATTCATTTCCTTCCCAAATGTAATTATATTCAGCTTTTGAGTAAATATAAACCCAGAGTTAATCCCAAACTAGAAATCCCCAGGAAAATATAACTGGACTTCTTTTCAGTCTGTTTTCGGTGTTCTTCCTGGCAATGATTTTCTGATTATAATGCTATAGCCAAACCAACAAAAGTTACATCCTTGCTCTGTAGCCAGCATATCAGATCATTATTTAATGAAGATAATAAACATGATGCAAATATGGGTCATTCAATAGGTCAATAGGGTCACGGGATGTATTTTAATTGTTTACTTACTATGTTGTGTAACTCCATTAAAAACGAACTTTTCCAAGCTAAATTATAACAGTGTAAAGAAAATTTTCTAATAGGGTAAGTTAAGTATAGATTAAATTGTAATGGAAACTCCATGGAGTTTTGTCTTTGAGTTTATTGGGTTAAAGTGGGCCATTGCTGTAATAAAGTATCTTATGAGGCCTCCTCTAAAACCAGAATAGATCTAAGGGCCTCTGAGAACTATTCCCTCTGTTTGTACATAAACCCTTTCAAGCTTTCACATTTTACCACCAAGCTATTTATTTAAAAAAAAAAATCTCATCAGGATGGTCCCAAATTACCTCTGTTGGTAAATTATTCAAATGGGGTGTGAGAGAGGAGGCTTTTAAATAGATTTGATTAAAAAAAAAAAAAAAAGAAAGAAAGAAAGAAAACTTCTTTAACAAGTCATTAAGATAAGAGATCTCAGCATGAGTAGGGGTTGCTCAGATGAGACCAAAGCCCTCCTTTCTATCCTCTCCCCCCCAACCTTGTGATTCCTTTCTCTCTCTCCCTCCCCCCCTCCCTCCTCTACCTCTCCCTCTTCATTTTGTATCATTCAGTATAACAAATCCCCCAAATTCCTACTTTGGAACGCAATATACGTTTATAGCAGTGTGCAAAGCCCTTCACTTGTAGGATTGTAAAACATTCAACATGGAAATATAGGTTGGAGAAGAAAAACACTCATTCCAAGATCAGGGCTGATTCTTAAGACAGGGAATGTTGAAAACCAATGCTTTTTACAGAGTCTGGTGATGGCAATACTGGAGGAACTGGAGAAGGTGGAAGGCAGTGTGTGTGTGTGTGTGTGTGTGTGTGTGTGTGTGTGTGTGTGTTGAGAGATAAATATAAGAATGGGGTTCTCTAAAAGCGTGTATTGTGATTTGGGAAACAATATTTATTTGCTGCAGAAAAACCTCTATGTTGAAATATGGGTATTACTGGTGGATGACCTCAAAACCCAACACAAAAGAATCAATAAAGCTGTCCTGAAACCTTGGCATGCAATGAGATAGCCCTGGTAGAGAGGACACTGCAGAAGCAGGATCACAGTCTTAGCTAGGGAGCAGGGCACAGAAAGAATTTCAGAATTTCCACCCAGCAGTTCAGAGCTTTCTCTCCATATAAAACTAATTAATAAAAATCCATACATAGTTACAGTAATTTGCATGAACCTCAGATCCATAATTACCAATGTTGGCTCTGGTACTTGACAGCCTCAGTTTAGGCTATTAGACTAGGACTATACTCCAGGTTGGAGAAACCCATTGAGTACATTGTTGCAACCTTCTGAGGATTTGAACTTATCCAAAATTATCAGGAAAAGATGGTCATGGCATTTCTCATTTCCCTTTAAAAAAGGACACTCAGCATGTTGAAAATAAGGGCTGAATCCTACCTTTTTCTGCATTCATTTGCTGAGAGGCAGTTTTCTGAGGCCAGTCTGTGGCATGGTAAATTCTCACAGAAGAGTGAAGCAAAAAAGTGACCAGTGCTGACAGTCATTTCCACAGTGGGGAAACAATGCTCTTTTGGAGTTTCATGTCACAGTCTCCTGAGAAGTAGGCAGGCACCTTCATGTCTGAAAGATGGTACAGCCCTATTTTTTCCTCAAGACATTTTCCATATGGGAAAGACTTTCAGGTGCCTTTTTATTCACAGCTCACAAGGAGTCAATGCCCAAGCTAAACATGACAGTGCACATACTTTGTCGGACTTATCATTTTGTTTTTAGTTTGGCTTAACTATAAAAAGAAGACAAGATGATGGGGTGTTGACAGTGTAGGCTGTTATTGGGAGCGGACAGAGGAAAGATGAGATCTATCTGAACCTTAAACAATTTTAGGTGAGTCTAAAACTGATCTAAAAATAAATTTATTCTAAAAGGTGATGAAAATCTAGTTATGCAATTGTCTTTCTGGCTACTTAATCCTTTGAAGTTGGAGTTATGTCTGTAGCTGAGCTGTGCTTATCTCTTCTTTAGATCTGGTGTTACATTAACTTTTCCCAGAAAAAAGTGAACGGACATCAACTGACCCCACATAAGGCACTGATAACAAAATTATACAATGATCCCAATCATATCTATGAGTCTGAGCTTTCTTACAGGAGCATGGCTGAAGGGGTGTATTATGTTGATAAAAGTAAAAATGAAGACAATTTGGACAGCCAAATAATGAAATTCCTTGTTAAGCTGGACTTGAAAATCAAGAACTTCAATGCTTTTGGTTAGCTGTTGGGTGCTTTCTTTGACTTAATTGAAAAACATAGAAAATAACATAGAGACTCATTTTTTTATTTGAATCTAATTTGTGTTGTGTCATAGAATAGGCAAAGCTCCTGTCAGACTTTTATAAAACTTAAAAGTATAACGTGTTAAGGAAGTTGGATTCTGAAGTCCATGATTCTTCTACTGTTGGAATCTGATAAAAAATTTTAGTAAGATCACTATAGTGATAGGACACAGAGCATGGCTGCTCTCAACCTCCCTTGGACAGTGACTAGTCTTATTATCTAGACTCAGACTAGAGTCTTTGTGTGAGAGGGTAACTCAGCTGAAGAGTTGTCATGACCAGTTTGGTCTGTGGCCAAGTAGCTAGGGAATTGTCTTGGTTGATGATTGAGGAAGGCACAGTCTGCTTCGGGAAGCATTAGCTCTAAGCAGGTGGGCCTGGGATGTAACAGAAAGGAAGTGTAGCAAATCTTCCCACCACCGTCTCTGCTTGAGGCTCCTGGAACCTTGAGTTCCTACCTTGAATTCCCACAAAATGATGGATTGTGGCTTTGGAGGTGGAACCTGAAATAATCTCTTACTCTCTCAAGTTGCTTTCAGTCAGATTCTATCACAATATCAGAGAACAACATAGCAATAATCTCCCTGAACTGTGAGCTTCTGTTTCAGTGTTCTGAGCTGCACCACTATGGTTTCCACTTTTGTGGCATGAGGTGACCACCGGAGTCAATCACTGAATCATTTCAACTTTAGGAAATTCAACTTTTCCTATATTCCTACACCAAGTTTGTCATTCACTCGTTGGAGGCAGCTAGTACAAGGGATCTGAGGCTCTCAAAATCCAAACCAAAGAATCCAAACTAAATAGGTTCCTTCCTTCATAGGACAGAATTCCAACTGTTAGGAAACAGCTACATATGACTTTACATCCCTTGAGCCCACAGTCCCTTCCTCATATGAATTTCCAGGGATTTAGAGGAAGAATAAAAATACGATGCCTAGAAGGTTGGCATTTAGGAACAGACATGAAACCTAATTTTTAAAAGTCTTGGAATTGAATTTCTGCTTTTCTGCTTTGATGAGCACACCTAGAAAGCTAGGATCTCATTTTCTGCTAACCCAGAATTCCAGCACCTGTTGGAAAATCAGGAAAGTATGCTGCTTAGGATTCAGTCACTGGAATGCTACTGCTCTCTCACTTACAAGTGAAGTATTTGGATTGATCTCTAAAACCAACAGATAAAACTTCTAAAATCCTAGAAGTAAGTAGGTGTTTTTCATAATCCCATGAACACAGAACCTCTATTTGTGCTGTTTCTGTGGTCAATATTCATATCTAACCAGTGGTTAATATTTCTGCCAGTTCCACATGCTTTTGGAGATTATGGATAGCATCTTCTCAGACCAGCTGAATCTTTTTATAAACCTTGTTAGATACTGGAAAAGCTAATATTTGCAATCAAACATTCCACAAATGTTTAAAGGAATAATCAAATATTCTAATAAATTCTTTGTGTATGGGCAGAAAAATATTGTGTCTAGGCAGAGAAAAAAACAAATGCAATGATCCTAAAACCTTAAATTTAACATGGTAAGTGTTTGAAGGCCATAGAGGTGGTTGAGGGAAGCATGATGGAGAAATAAGACCCAGCAGGAGGCCAGCCTCAACCCACAGTCTCTAGAAGATTTCATTCTGAGCACAATATTGAATAGCAGCTTCCAAAGCAAGACTGATGGAATGCAGCCATCTGAATGAACTGCCAAAGTGTATGGCTAGTCAGAGGTTGAAAGGATTAAAACATTTTAGCCAGAGACAGAAATAAGAAAATCAGTCAGAATGTAAAAGAAAAAACAATTGGGAGAAAATGAGAAGGCATTTGAGGTAAAGAAGGTATGAATAAAGATGAAATTTTCTTGGTATTTTCCAAAAGCCACTGGGATTGAGTTTACTAATGTCTAAAATAGAAAGTAACACATGAGAGAGGAAAGTGAACAGGTGCTAGGAATGTTGCTGTTACAGTCCCAGCTATGTAGGGCCATAAGGCATGTGTATTTGATGTATGTTAGGATTCTGTTTGTCATTAGGCCAGGCTTATGGCCAAAGGCTAACAGTCTTCTATATTCTATTTTTTTTTCTTTTCAGCATCTAACATAAGATGTTGGATGCTCAATTCATATTCCTGTATCTTGTATCTTATACACATTTTTATGTCTTTGCCAAATAAATTACCCAGATTTGTATCAAGCCAGGTAGCTCAAGACAACTTCTTGTAGTCATTGATAATTACTACTTAGCAGTCAGTGAAGCAAACTTTCTTATTCTGGCCTATAAAATTAAGACCGTCAGTTTGTTAAGCTGACTCATCACGCTTGAGTAGAATGTTATTACTGTACCTGAAATACAAAGCAGCATCCCCAGGGAAGACAGTGTCATAGGAAATAATAACACTTTCCTTATGGAAAGTCGTTTCCCAAGTGCTTCCACATATCTAAGAATATTTCACCATAGCAACTCAAATTAGACAATGTGGATGTTACCATTTTCATTTTGTTTTTCTGGAAATTAAGGCTGAGAGGTTGTACAGCAAATATAGGAGTCATAGTGGAAGACCCGTCACCCATATCTTCATCATGGTTAGGTTTGGGTGGGAAGTAATTATAGGGGGTCATACACATCACAATTTTATTGTTTGAGTGGGAAAAGAGCAATGGGCTTTTTCTGCCTAACTTTATATAAACTATCTGCTTATTTTACTAAATAAAACCTAACATGATACTTATAATGTATGAGATACTATTCTAGACACTGGAAGAGTAGCAAAAGTCAAAAGCAACAGTTCTGTGTCTTGTTTACATTTTGGTGGGAGATAGACAGTAATCTACTAACTTGTGTTGACCATCATATGGTCCTCCATGTTGTAGGCATGGATATTAAAGCAGGGAAGGTACCTGGGAGCAATAGGGATCATGATGATGTAAGTAGGATGTTGAGGAAAGGCATTGCTGAGGTCACAGCATTTGTGTGAAGGTCTGAGAAAGGTGGTACTATAAACCAGGTCAGGAAAAGAAAATTTCAGGCAGAGACAAAACTGGCAACTGTCAAAGGCTGGAGATAGCAGAATGCCTGGCTAGTTAGAGAAATGGCATGGGGCTCTATATGGACAGGCCAGGAGGGTGAATCTGTAATGGAGGTAGTAACACCACTGTCGGAGTGGGGAACTTCCCAGGGAGAAGTGTAAGCACTTCTAAAGAACTCTTCTGGCTGTTAGGAAGTGACAGTTATTCTAAGATGGAATATATGCATTTTCTCATAACCCAGGCAAGAAATGGCATCGAGTGAGTCCAGACAGACAGAAGAAAAAGAGGTGGGAATGGTGGTGTTAAAAGGCATATTTTGAAAGTAGGACTGCAATAAATAGTTTCTAGCCTGGACTAGCCCTAAGATCTGGACCAGCACTCCCAAAGTTCCAAAGAAACACACAGATGTTTGTATTAATTTTATACTAATTGACCTATGGCTCAGACATATTGTTAGCTAGCTCTTTCATCTTAACTCAGTCTATTTCCATTAATCTATCTTATCTCGTTTACCCACGAGGCTTGGTACCTTTTCTCAGAGCAGCATGGTTGTCTTCTTTCTTCTGCATCTGCTGGCATCACTGGTGATGTCTCTCTGGAGTCCCTTTCTGTTGCTCCTCCTGTTCTCAGAGTTTTTTCTTAGTCTGGTAGCCCCGCCCACATAGGACCATAACAATGGTATACACTTTATGAGAAACACATATTCTCACTAAGTTCTCACTATCTGCTGGGGTCTTGGCTGCTATGATGACGATGACAAAGAGGATTCATGTCCCTGTTCAGTTTATAGTCTTGCCTGCTCCTCACATGCAGCTACCTCAACCCACCAAGCTCTGTGAATAGCAAAATTCACTTAATCCACTGTTTCTTCCACAGTTATTGGTCCTGACCTGGCCTCATGTTTTCCTTATTTTTCTTGCCCCTCTAATAAAATATTTGAGAGAATTAAATTAAGTGTGGAGAGGTATATTCTGGCCCGTGTCTTAAGGTATAGCCCTGGCACCCTTTTCTGTCAGCTCGTGATGGAGACAGCATAAGCTCAAGGCTGTTTACTTCACCTCATTCAGTTAGGAAGCAGAGAGATGGATCCAGAAGCAGGGCCCAGATTATATCCCTCACATTCCAAGTCCCAGGGACTGCTTCTGAGGGTTTTACAAGCCCTCAAAACATTGTCATATGGGAATGGAATCTTTAGGACAGTTCACAATCACCCTATAATTCTTACTATTGAAGCAGGTCGATTATTTTCATAGAGCCTCAATGAGTTGATAGAATAGACAAACTGGACCATTTAGTTTTAATAGTCTACAGCCATTTATTTAACACAAAAGAGTGGTCTCTTTTTCATTATCTTCGGTGAAGCATAACTATAATATTTTAGAGAACATAGACTCTCTCCCAGAATTGAAAATGTTAGCACCACAGGGTGACCAGCTGCTCCCAAATCTGTGATCTCCCCCAGAAATATGGGATTGCACACATTTGTAATCCACTCTCTGTATTGGCATCAATAACATGCTGAAACACCAGTTCCAACATACAGAAGGAAAGAAATTCAAGAACTTCTAAATTTGAAGACATTCCTCATGCTACATAATGATGCCAGGGAGGGCAGAGAAGCAAGAGGCCAGAGTCAAGAATTCAAGACCAAGTTGTGTAGCCCCACCCAGAACTTGGCCCCTATGAGTTTTAACTTGAGTTTCCTGAGCTGATAAAGAACCTTGTTTCCATCTCAGTGGCATGGTGTTTATCTCTGCGATGACTTTCCTTGTGTCTCAGCAGAGAGAAGGCTGCAGATGCTGGGTGAGTCATTCAAGGCACTGAATTCTCTCCACACCTAGGCTAGTCAGTTTCCATCACCACAACATGTGCCTGCAAAAGAATAAAAGAAGTGTTTGAGGCCTTAGAGACTCAATCCATTGTCTTTGCCTCACCTAATTCTGAACCCATGAAAAGGCAAACATCACCCTAGTGAAAATGTGTGGCAGAGGGTACTGGGCTCATGGAAGGCAGAAAACAGAGACAAAGGATAAGGAACCAGACATAACTTTTCATGTCTTGCTATTTCCTCTAACAAGGTCCCCTGTCCAAAGTTCCCACAACCTCCCAAAATGTTATCAATGCCATCTGTGGGTGCTGAATTAGAAATGTCCTCATATGTACCCAGGTATTTGAATACTTGGTTGGTCGAAGTCAGTGCTGATAGGCCAGGTTCTGACACCTTTAGGAGGTAGAGCCTTGAAGTGTGTTGCTAGGGGTAGACCTTTAGGTTTTATAGCCTCACTTCATTGCCTGCTTTCTCTTTCTGCTTCCTGTGTGTGGGTGGAAATGCGATCAGTCTGTTTTGTGTTCCTATTGCCATGTTTTTCCCGACTGTTGCCAAGATGGGCTTAACCCTCTGGAAACTTAAGCCAAAATAAGCAAGCCTTTTTCTCCTCTGAGATTCTTTGAGCCTGGATTTGAATCACAGCCACAGTCAAGAAACACATGCAACATAAACAATAGATTAACCCATTCACTGAACCAGAGCCTCCATGGTCCAGACACCTGTCGAAACCCCTTATTATTCTGAACACTGCTGATTAGGGACATATTAGTTACTTTTTTGTTTCTGTGATAAAATATCATGACCAAAATCAACCATGGAAGAGTGTTTATTTTTACTCACAGTTCCAGAAGTATCTGTAATAGTCTATAAGGTTGGAACAGCGAGCTGAGAGACCATATCTTCAATGGTAAACAAAGAGCATAGAGTAAATTGGAAGACTGGGCCTATTCTCACATCCCTCCCCACTGATATACTTCTCCCAGTGAGAAAGTTTCCATAACATTCCTCAGTCACTACCAACTGGAGACCAAGTGTCCAATTACCTGTGCCTATGGGGGGAAAATACATTATTTAACCTACAAGAAGCATCAAGCTTTCAATCCATGGGCTTTCTTTTGAAAGGGAGCAGAGGCATGGACAATGATTTTCATCAATTCATAACAGCAACTTTCCTAAAATTAAGCTGGAGAAAAGGGAACAGAAAAATCTACTAAATCAATTCCAGAAAAAGGCAATGTCCAATGCCATGTGGCTATTCTACAGGTCGGGAGATATTCAGAATTCACTGGTTTCTTCTGTCTCCTGCCAACATCCCCACTGTGCACTTTTTCTCGGCAGCCTCAGCTCTCACAGCTATATCCTGTTTTTTTGTCCAGAATTTTATCTCCCTCCCCCAAGTTAGCTATATCCAACTGTAGCTGACCCTGTAGGGCAGCGGTACTCAACCTATCAGTGCGACCTCAATAATAGATGCCCTGCACATTAGATATTTTCTTTATGATTTGTAACAGTTAGCAACACAATAATGTTATAGTTGGAGATACTACTACATGAGGAACTGTACCAAAGGGTTGTAGCTTTAGGAAGGCTGAGAAGCATTGGCAGAGGGTAAAGGCAGCTTTCTGCCAAGTAGATCCATCTAGGGATTTTTGAGTAAAACCCAGCACAACTCTTTTAGAATAATTTTAACCCTGAGGTCAGGTCATTCATTCCTCCTTCCTGCAACTTGGAACCTGCCAAGTGGAACAGCTAAAAATAATTTCATGCTTCAGCACATGTCTGCATATCACATCTGATAAATGCAACCTGTTTTCTGTTCATGACGACTCTTTTCTATAGGAAGACATTTGTTCCAAGGCACAGCGAACCCCTGGATCAATCTTGCACATGTTATTTATATTACACTTTGGCCCATCATGCCTCCAGAAATTCATGTTTGTACTCCCTCAGCTTTTGTATTCTCTAATTTCCAAACTCATTTTCTTTCATCTAAGAAGACAGCTTTCTCTCTTCTCTTGTTTCCTGTGTTATTCTGAATTGATCTGGGCTTCTCCCACACGCCTCCTTTTGGAGCTTCTCAAGTTAAAATGTGTCACGAATGAGACACTCTCCAGATTCACTCCCTACACATCCTGGCCATTCTAGTCAATGGGAGGCTTCTGTTTATTTGTTTGCTGGAGATACTCATCTGTGTTTGTGTGGGAGAAAGTTGACACAATTTCTAAAGTGAAAACTGATGTATGTGTGGGGTCCAGCCCATGGATATAAACAGGGTTCTTAGAATACGCCACAGCTTAGTGAAGCTTGATTCAGGACTTCTTTTATCTGAGAAATATTTCTAGAGCATCAAACATTTCATCTGAGAGTCTTTGAAAATAGGTTTATATCTATCTGAGGAAAAAAGATGTATACATGTTCTGAGGATCATTTTCTTTTTTTTTTTTTTCTTCCTTCCAATTCTACAGCTTGTTTTCAGTCATTTTTTTCCTGATTCCTCTGCTGAAATGGCTATCTATACTTCTAGCCAGAAACTCCTTGCAATCCTAAGAAAAGTTTCAGAACCCTCTTAAGGTCAATAGCATGTTCCTTGAATAAATGATAAAGAGCAAAGACATTTACCATGGCAACACAGAGGTGATGATGAGGTACTTGGCGCTTTCTCAGCCAGTGGCTAGATGTACAAAAAACTGTTTCTCTCTGAACTTAGTTAATTGATTAGTTGTTATTTGGAACCTAAATAACAAACAGTTAGTTAATTGAAGCTTGAGTTTTATATCATAAACAGAGGTTAGAATGTTCCTACAAAATATTAATTGCTAAAAGTCAAAGCAGGTGAATTATCAGCTGCCATTGGGAGAATACAGTCTCTGAAGGATCTTGAATCATCAAAGCCAGTCATATTGTAATTTCATCCCTGAGTCTAATCTGTTAAAAGTTCTGCTTGTGGTCTGTCCATAGAGCCTCTTTGTCTGGCTAAATCTCTCCTGGCCATAAGCTAATTATAAAAAACAGGCTTCTAAGTTTCTCAACCTAATGTAGAACAATAGATCTAGTTATAAAGTCTATTCTAGAGTATTTCTATATATCAAAATTACACGGCTAAATAAGAAATCATCTTCCTGATATTCCACAAATATATATGCTCAAAAAATTGAGAGGTAATCATGATACTACATATATATAATTTCATGAAAATGCATGGTAAGGGGGAGATACTTTAGCTATTTTTGCACAAGTGAATTTACAGACAGGAGCAACCAGTCATTACAGCCAGTGACTCCATAGCCTTGCTGTGGGCCTCCTCATCAGAGAGCCATTCTTCTGGTGGGTGGACCTGCTGAATACTAGTTGTCCCCTGCTGTATACTCCCACAGCCCTCGTTAAAGCCATTGTTACCAGCGGCTCTTTACAGAAAACTATCTATAGTTCTGTGCAGCCTCTTTCAGCAGAAGTCCTAGTGGCTTCCTTTTGACTGGAAAATAAACCCTCTATCAAGGATAGAGCAAAGGCCAGGCCCATAGTGTGTCACTGGCCTGACTCTAGAGGACTCAACTCCTGAAAAGGAGGTGGTGATAGACTGAGAAGGATGAGGGGGTTCTGGATCCTTTCCTTATTGATCTTTCTCAGGAAAGTAAGTCCAAATCTATCTCCCTGCTCCAAACATCCACTATAAGCAGTGCCAGCAAGTACCCTGCAAAAATGAGATTTTTTTTTTAACTTTATTTATTTATTTATTTATTTATTTATTTATTTATTTATTTATTTATTTGCCTTGGTGTTTGCCTGGAACTGGAACTACAGACAGTTGTGAGCTGCCATGTGGGTGCTGGGAATTGAACCCTGGTCCTCTGGAAGAGCAGAGGGTGCTCTTAACCCCTGAGCCATCTCTCCAGCCCCGCAAAATGAGATTTTTAAAAGATGCTTTAAAAGGCAATATTGTTTTCTGTTGGTGGAACCCAGTAAATTGCAAAATGTGGTTTGACCACTGGGCATAGAAGTGCAATGATAGTATTAGGAAATAAAATGAATGCTAATAATGGCATCTCCTGGTGGTAGGGAGTAGAGTATTGTTTGGGGTCCTTTGCCAAATAGTGGTATGGGCTTGCCCAAATATCACTGATATGGCTCCTACTCCCCTAGGAAGACTCAACATCCAGACAAGAGGTGGGAAAACCCTTCATTCGACTCAGGTTCAGCCCCTGGCAGGGAACTGGGATGCCGAGTCCACCTGGCTGGGTGAAAACAAAGCGATCCTTCACCCTGCCTGGAGCTTTATGGGTTGGCAGCTCAGAAAAGCCTCTCTTTGATCTTGAGCTTTGAAGGGATCAAACAGGCTGCTCTAATGGGCGGGAATGCAGCTCTGAAAATCCCACCTTTTGTCCGGAAAGCCTTTCCCCTTCTCCTCCTGGGACAGGTGCAATCAGAGAAGGAGTCTGCTGTCAAGGCCCCAAGCCAGATGTTCCTTCTGGAGGCGAGTTGGACAAAGGAGAAGCAACTGCCTAGGCCGAGTCTTCAGATGAGTTTGCAGGGTTAGCTGTTAGTTCTTGAGGCTGCTTTCACCAGTTTCGTTTTTTTTTCCCCCACAGAGCAATAGCCAGCTGCTTTGGGGCTAACTGGGCTGTTCTTCCCTTCTAGGACCTTTTGTTTTGTTTCGAAGAAGGCTCCCTGTTAAACATTGGGCTTTGAATTTGCAGCTTTTAAGGAGTGAGATTTGCTGACCAACACATTCCAGTTTAGGCTCTCAGAGGCCTTAGGAATAATAAAATAGTGTTTAAATGGATGTCTTCACACCTTAAGCTTTGCTGCTACTATGACGGCAGAAAGAGAAAGAGGAAAAAACACATGTATTGTGTTTGGTTTGTTTTGTTTGTTTCCCAGGGACCATTCCCATATGAGTAAAATATGAACTGTCAAACTTATTTGAAATAAGTAATCTATGGGGGCTGGAGAGATGGCTCAGAGGTTAAGAGCACTGACTGTTCTTCAATTCCCAGCAACCACATGGTGGCTCACAACCATCTATAATGACAACTGGTATCCTCTTCTGTATACTGTATACATAATGAATAAATTTTTTTAAAAAAGAAGTAATTTAGTGTGCTAACAAATTTCTTGATAAGGTGAATACTGTTTCTTTAGAAGTTTTTTCTAGAAAGTACTTTATGTGCCTTTAGGGGATGGTCCTGGTGATCTGGCCTTTAAAAGATTACACATGCTGTCACTGGAGGGTTTTAGGGAGGTTCCTTAGGAACTGGAATTCTGCCATCCTCAGTCTGTTATACAACAAAGTACTCCATGACACTGGAATAAGAAAGCCCTTCCTTCATTTCTCAGGGCACTTTCAAGATTCCGTTAAGACTGCAGTTCTCCACCTGTGGGTCATAATCTTTTTGGGGATCAAACAGCCCTTTCCCAGGGCCACCTACGACCATCAGAAAACACAGACGTTTACATTATAATTCATGGCAATAGCAGAATTATAGTTATACAGTAGCAACAAAAATAATTTTATGCTTGGGTCAGCACATGAGGAACTGTGTTAAGGTCACAGTGTTAGGAAAGTTGAAACGCACGTAGTAAGAGATTAAAGCACTGACTAGGAGAATATGGAATGCTCTGCTATAAGGGAACATATACACCACACACCCCTTCCCAAAGTTCAGAGAGCAGTGTGAAAAACAGCCTGAACTAAAGAGCTGGAGGTGGTGGATGACTACATGAAAATGTCTTCTGGACACAGCAGGGCAGTTGCACAGACAGAGTCACAATTCCAACAGCATGCACAAAACCTGTGCAGTCTCAAGGTCTAGCATGAGGTTGGGGATGGGAAGACATGCAATCTCACTCATCTCTATCTATAGAACAAATGCTTTTGTTAGCTTCTTGGAGAGGGAGAGACCATTTTCTCTAAGAGAATATAGCCCCAAGAGTTGACCATAATCCAATAAAAGACCAGACATTCAAGAATATTTGGGAAGTTGTAAAACTTTTCCAAAACAATAAAAGAAATTTTTTTTTAAAAAAAAAAAGAGGATATAAAAGAAGACACAAAGTGGGATCAGTAGGGAAGAAGACATGGAACTTGAAAAAAATTCGAGGTAGTAAATATGATCAGAACACATTATATAGAACTTGAAATTTAGAAAGAATTAAGAGAGTGGGCATGGCAAATATATCTGTATCCACATTCCTGTCAACAGCTTGACCAAGTGAAATATTTTGCAGTGCAAGAACTAATATCCTATAAAACTAACCTGTGAGGAACTCCCATTGAGAAGACCCTCCTCAGAGCACCTTACAGAATCCAGCAGCATGTTTTCCTTATGGTTTCTAGAGAAGCTGTCTTAAATGTGAACCTTTTAGTGAGAAATTCTTTCTGTACATCTGACCTCCTACCACCATGCAAATATGCACACATATAACAGCTACCAAAACACAACATGGACTATACCAGAACAATGTGGCCCCAGGTATACAGGTGCATAAAATAGGTATACAAACAAAACACTTATCAAAATGAATTACAAAGAAATTCATTTTACAACAGTCCTTTGTATGCATCTAATTCCACCATTTAGTAAAGAAAAAGGCTAATTTGCATACTAATTAAACTGATGCACTTGTTTATTTTAGCATAAAAAAACCTCAATCTTGACTGAATCTTTGATGCTGCAGGATTTAGCACATCTTCAGAAGGTTTCAGTGTTAATTGATATTTTGAGTTTATACTTGGTAGTGATAAAAAACGGACTTTGCATAAATATAGTGCAAAATGGCGAAAGGGTATTTAGGGCTGTTTCAAAAATTGTTAGAAATGTTGTCCCAATACCAAGCCAAAATTTATTGAACAATGTTTCTTATATATAAAATTCAAGCCAGCAATTCAAATAACAATTTTTTAAAATCTAACATCCTAATACAATGCAATCCAAAGATGGACTCATGATATCTTCATACTGAGAAAACATATGTAATTAAAGCATTAATTATTGTAAGAGCATAAAACTTCATGTGCACAGTAAAAACATCATAACTCACAACATATAGTGTCAAATCTGAGCCAAGGTGTTTCAGGCAGTATTTGAAGGCATTGTATGGCATGTTGGTATGCACAAATAATGTATGTTGTGTGTTCAGAACCAAAGCTACAGTGATGACTCACTGTGCAGCATGTATAGGCATTTCCAGAGACACTGTAGATTTTCCATTTGTCTTTGGCATTGCACGTTCAGAAACCTTTAACTATGTCAATTTTTTATTTAATGACTCCATATGGGGCTTCAGTGCACAGTTGAAGAAGCTAAAAACACAAAGTCAGACATGGTAGCACCTATCTCCAATAGATATACTTCAAAGCCTGAGACAGTAGACAATACAAGTTCAAGGCCAGACTGGAGTATATAGTGAGACTGTTTTAAAATAACCAAACCCTTTTTCTGAGGAGATAAAGAATGAAGGAAGTGACATGCTGGGTAAAGCCAAACATATACAGTATACCTAACTGTCAGCTGAAGAGGCTGGGCAACATCACAAACAAGATGTGGTACAGATTGGTCCCTAGGGTCTAGATTCTCAGTGAAGACACCAGAGATTATGACACTTGCTGAATTATATTTTCCTAATTACAATCTCCTCATCTGTAAAAGATGGAAATACAAAAATACCTTTACATAAAGTATCACAGAAGATAAAGTCAGGGAACACATCGCATTGTTTGGCTTGACACATGGCATATTACTAAGAACTTGTAAACACTAGCCACCTGGCTAGCTCAGTCAGTAGCACATGAAACCCTTAACTCCAGGGACATAGGTTTGTGTCCCACGTTGGGCACACTAGCAAAGAGAAGAACTCCTTCTTTATATCCACCCCTCACCACCCAGCAATTTCAATTTCTGGTTCAACTTTCTTAGTGCTAGAATTAAAGATATGTGCCAATACTACCTGGCTTTGCTCAGCCTTGAACTCACACAGATCCTCTGGATCTCTGCCTCATGAGTATTGGTTATTTTTAAACAAAAAATAGATTTTAGGAGATACGAAAATACATGAACAAAAGTGAAAGACAGGCTAGAGAGAATCCGAAACTCAAAATGAGCCATGGGAACTGAGCCAAGAGGTGATGTTCACCTCTTTTGTGTTCATCTCCGGATCTCCAGCTTCCTGCAGTTGGGGTAAGTGAGCATCATTAGGGGTGCTCCCCACCCCAGCTCCTTTAGAAACCTTCTAAGTTCCAGGCCATGATGCTCAGGGCCCACCTAACCTTCTCAGTAAGCAGACACAAGGCAGCAGAAAAAGGGTTACAGCCACATTTTTAAACAAATAAGCACTGCCAAGGCTCGGTGCTGATATGAAATTATAATCAAGGCATTCATGGAATGGTGGTATTTATCATGTTGTTAGCATTGTAAATTTGTACCATTGTAGATAGAAGTCACACAGCTTGGGGCCCTGTCCCTTCACCTATTGTTTTCCCTGTGTTATGATAAATTTCCAGCAACACTTGATTAAAACTGCCAATTTGTTGGGAATAAAGAGAATCTCTCGACACCACCAGGACTAATTACGTTGTCCTTGCCAAAGGGGTAGTTGAATAATTGCATGCGATTATTGCACAGGCATGGTGCTATTCACGTCAGTAGCAAAGCGATGAAGATTGATTCCCTTTAATTAATCATTCAAAAATAGCCCCCTTGTATCATTCCCCAAATAGGAAGGAACATGTTCCTACATCTCTCTTCCAAAGGATGCCTGGATGCAATTGGTTCCCTGATGAGATATCAGAACGTGTGTGTGCCTGCCCAAGATAGGAGGACCTACTTTGTAATTGATTGTGGATCCTTTTCCCTAATTCTTTCTACCCATCCCTGAACTCTCTGTAATCTTAACAGCCTGAAGCACATTTACATAGCTTTCATTAATTGTACTCTGGCTTCTCATTAGAAGGAGAGACAGCATCTCTTATCTGATTCAATATAGGCTCGATTTGCATTGCTGCTTACATGATATATTACACTTCCAGAAGGTTTCATGTTCAGCTTGGAGAAGAAAAGGCTCTGTAAGTCAATATATTATTATATGTAACTTGCCAATCTCTCACTTCAGTCTTGCTTAAATTGTAACTTTCTCAGCACTTAACACTTTACACCATGAGAAATTAGTGTCTTGAGAGATACATGTCTTTAATATTCCTCTATTGTAACCACAGTTAACAGTCTTGAGATATATATATACATATATATTTTTTTTTCAGGTTTTGAGTTTTGAGAACTAATCACAGCTTCTCAGTGATTACAAAGCAAGACTTCATCTGTTGAGTCATATCCCCACCCCTTACAGTCAATTTTTAAAAGTCATTTGGGGACAGGATTTCTTTATATTATATATCTGCAATGATGGTGCATAACCCACTCCTTTTTTTTCCCCCTAACAGAGTGAGTAATGAGTGTTCCAGGGGATACCCAGAACTATATAGAAACCCACCCCCCACCAGAAAAAAAATTAAAAAAGAAAGAAAGAAAAAAATATCAATCAATAGTTATGCTTGGTGCAGAGAGGTGTTGCTGACAAGGTGAGATTGCTTTTTGTTTAACTGGGAATGTCTACTTTGGGCCACATGTCTACTTAGCATTCCTTGGTCTTTGCTTCTCGTGTGTGTGTGTGTGTGTGTGTGTGTGTGTGTGTGTGTGTGTGTGTGTGTGTTTCTGTGTGTGTGTAGCCAGAAGACAAGCTCTGGTGTCCTTCTTCAACCACTGCCTACCTTGTTTGGGGGGACAGGGTTTCTCTTAGCTTACCAAATAAGTGACGCTGGCAAGTATATGTATCTATACTTCTGCCAGCACTGAAGTTACATGGCACTGTTTCAGCATTTGAGCTTTGAGAACTAATCACAGCTGCTCAGTGCTTACAAAGCAAGACTTCATCTGTTGAGTCACATCCCTGTTGTCAGTTTTTAAAAGTCATTAGAATGAGGTAATGTCAACCTGAGTAAAGGTTACCACTTCCTTTTCTTGCTTTCTAGGCTTTCTTCTCCAAATATCCTTCTACTTCCTGCCAATGTCCCTCTCAAGCCTGTTCTTCTCCAGCTGGTCCTTCTGGGCTTAATGCATCAAGCAGAGCTAAAGCACTTGGGAATAAATGGAGAGAATGACAACAGGTGCTGTGCATGCCTGGCACTGTTACACTGATAGGTTTGTTCTTTATGTGGTTTAATTAGCTAAGCAAGGCTTGCATTTTGTGTGCAGACATCTTATTGTGTGGAGTTTTCTTCTGTGTCTATTATGGAAACATGGACCAGTGTTCCAGCTCCAAGTGGATTCACCTCAGCATGTTGAGTCCGCAGATGAGATAACTGAGGTTCCAGAGGAAGTCATCGTCCATTCTGTGCATGCTGTTCAAGGACATCTGTGTTAGTGAGTGTCATCATCTTTGTGACCAAATGTGCCTGAAAAAGTACAACTAAAGTGAGGAATTATTTACTTTGGGCTCACAGTTTGAGTGGTTTCAATCCATGGTTTTGGGTCTGTGGTGAAACTCGGTGTCAAAATGGTAGGAGAGCAAGTACTGGCAGAAGCTATTCCCCTAATGACAAAAAGAAAAGACAAAAAAAAAAGTAAGCATCAGAAGGATTCAGGGCAAGATGTAGTAGGCACCATGCACAAGTCCCAAAGGAAGTCCTACTTCCTGTGGCTAGGCTCAGTTTCCATACAACCTCCCAACAACGCAGTTGACTATGAGCCTAGCAATGAATTAAATCTCTGATTACATCACTCCTTGTAGGCAGAAGTTTCTGTCCCACCTGGTCCCATAGCTGTTCAGTCCCAAATAAATATGCAAAGCCTTACATTAATTATATAAATGCTTAATCAGTCACTCAGGCTTACTACTATGTAGTTTAAATTAACCCAAAATTCTTATCTATTTAGCCACCTGTCTGGGTTTCTTTTCTCAGTAACTCATTGTCATCTTACTTTTTTTGAATAGGGCTGGTGACTCCTGACTCCTCCCTTCCTCTTTTCAGAATTCTCCTAGTCTGGCCACCCCACCTATACTTCCTGTGTGGCTATTGGCCAACCAGCATTTTATTAAACCAATTTTAAGTGACAAATATTTACAGTGTAGCAGAGTATTGTTTCCCAACAACTTCTCTTTCCTAAAGGCTGTTGACCCCTAAACAAACATGAGCCTGAGGGACATTGCACATTTAGACGATGACATAATTATAAAGGAAGAAAGAGGAAACATTGGATAAACAGAAACCTGGCTCAGGTGAAGGATTGCAGGCTGTGAACTCTGCCCTGTACCAGAACCTCAACTCTGACACTAATATTTTCCCTTTCATTTCTGTTTTTATATCCAATCTCGGGAGAAGACAAAAGCACTTAGGGGGCTGTAATAAGAATGAGAAGTCACACAGATAAAACAATGGGTACATAACAGATTCTGATTAAAAGATGTTAAAAATGGCCATAGTGCTCACAAAATAAAGTGTCTCATCATCACAGCTGTATTCTAATAGAAAAAATGGAGTACATCTGTACAAGTGGAGTGGTAGGAGGAACATTGCACAGGGGATGGAAATGGGAACCCAAGTAAAAGATCATACAACGTATGTATGAAATACTCATTTTTACATTTTACTTGGGCGAGTGCGTGCGTGCGTGCGTGTGTGTGTGTGTGTGTGTGTGTGTGTGTGTGTGTGTGTGTGTGTGTAAGCCAGAAGTCAGCCTCAGGTATGGTTCCTCAAAAACCAATTATGTCACTACTGCTGCTGCCTTTTCTCCTTCATCTTCTTTGCTTCCTCCTCCTCTTCCTTTTTCCTCTTTGTTTTTCCTCCTCCTCCTCCTCCTCCCTCTTACTCCTCCCCTTTCCCATTCATTTTTGTTCGTTTCTATTGAGATGAGGTCTCATGAGTTAAATTAGACTGACTTTCTTCTCCTGAGATCCAGGGGTAGTTATTTCTTTGCCTCCCAAGCAGTGCTGGGATTACAGGTACTATCTCTCACACCTCCTTTTAAAAAATATTTGAGTATTTCATGCGTGAATATATGTATTTTGATCAACTACGTTTCCCTCAACTCCCATTCCTTCTTTATCCCTCCCCCACCACTTTCATTACCTAGTTCGAGTGCTTTATTCTGTGGTTTATTAAATTCACTGAGTCCACTTATCGCTACTGTCTTAGGGTTACTATTGCTTTGAAGAGACACCATGACCACAGCAACTCTTATAAAGAAGACATGTAATTAGAGTCAGCATTCAGTTTCAGAGGTTAAGTACATTGTCATCATTATGGGAAGCATGGCAGCATGCAGGTAAACATAATGCTGAAGGAGCTGAGATTTCAATATCTGAATGGGCAGGAAGTAGGAAGTGAATTGGCTTGAGCTTCTGAGATCCTAAAGCCCACCCCATAGTGATACACTTTCTCCAACAAAGCCACATCTACTCCAACAAGGCAACATCTCTTAATAGTGCCACTCCCTCTGAGTCTATGGGGACCATTTTCTTTCAAGCCACCTAGATGCACATGGGTAGGACACTATCTCAGGAAGTAACCCCACATCCTGAAAAATAATGACACCTCCACTCCAGCAACTATCAGCTGTCAACCACCCCTCAGCTAGAGTTAAGACTTCATACCTACCTCTTCTCTTCATGCTGAGGTTGGCTGCCTTGGTCTTGAGTGGGTCATGTGTCTCTTGTAGTTTTGAGAGTGGAAAGGCTCAGAACCAGAACTTATAGCTACTGTGAGTTCATGTGTGTAACTGTGAAGTCTTGTCCAGCAATGCTGTTTTGCATCAGGGGTTCCAATATCTCTGTCTCTTACAATCTTTCCATGCCTTGTTTTGCTTTGATCCTTCAGCCTTGTGGGAGAAAGTTGGCCCAGCTGTCCCATCTAGAGTTGGATAGTCATTGATCAGTTCTGGGTCACTGGATTAATTGTTATCCTACTGCAAGAGGAAACTCCTCTGCTGGGGGCTGGGAGATGCACTCACCTATGAGTATAAAGATAAGAAACTAAGGAGTAGTTTACTACTATGCCCATTTATTATACTATATATTATTATTATTACTAATGCTATATACATATAGTTTTAGATTTCTTGGTAAGGCCCATGATTAGCCAGCCATGGGTTTTCTTGGCCCAGTCAACAGTACTAGATAAAAATTCCATCTTGACAAAAAGGTCAATTTTTCTGGGCCAGTTCTTATTGTAGCCCATAGTATTCACAACTGGGTAAGTATCATTTTTCTCACCCAGGAGTATAAATAGCATCTTCCAGCACTATGGAAGTCATTCAATAGTTATGAAGCTAATGGTTGGGTTCTGTATGCCCTATGACTTAAGTATGTGGTGCCTTTAGCAATAGGTTCTTATCATCAAGTTCTGAAGAGTAAGAAAAAGCAAGAATATCTGGCTATTTATTTTAATTGCAGGGTGTGGAGATCAAACATGGGCCTTAGGCTTGCATGGCCAGTACTTTATTGACTGGGGGAACTCCCCAGCCCTAAATGCTCATGTAAAGTAAGATATTGGCTGTTGAAAGCCCTTGAATTTAACTTCCAGAATTGCCATCACAGAAGACAGCACACATGGGGGCACCCGAACAATGGGGCCTTATTCTTGTGCAGTTTTGAGAGTGGGAAGGCTCAGATCCAGGTGTCCGGGTTCTTCTGATGAAACTACTCTCTTTGACTTGTGGATGGCTGCTCTTCCTCTCTCTGCTTTCCCGTGCTCTTCTGTGTTTCTGTGACCTATTCTCTTCTTACAAGGATTCTTATCTCATTTAATTGGGACCTGCCTATATGATATCATATTTGACATGTACTTGATATGCCTCTCTAAAGACTGAGTCCCAACATAGCTTCATTCTAAAACATTCTAAAACATGGAGAGCATCCATGTATGAACTTGGGGAGGCACAATTCAGCCCATGGCTCTGTACACACACACACACACACACACACATACACACACACAGAGCCTGCTGGTAAAAATGTCTTTATATGTCTCATATTTTTCCATCAGTCATCCACTCACACATAAAAACAGAGGCAAGGTAAAGATATAAATAGGTAGGTATTTTATTCATATATTTCTGGGGTCTATTTTCCAAAAAGCCTCAGAACTGAATTTTGAGATTTGGGATAAGTGATATCTCTCCAGCCTGAAAAGCACTCATAATCCCCATATAGATGTGTCAAAGTAAATGGGCTCTTCTTCCCTGTTTTTATAGATCCAACCTCAAAAAAGGACATTTTTACAAATGTCATACTAAAGAAATGTGTCTCTCCACCCCCGCTGTGTGTGTGTGTGTGTGTGTGTGTGTGTGTGTGTGTGTGTGTGTATTATAGCCCTGACTGTATTACCATATTTTGAATCCTGGGATAGTAATGTTGATAATCAATATCCTAGATGTAATCTCAAATTCCATGCTGCTTTCCAAAAGCATTAGCCTTTAAGGTTTGCACTAGGCAGTATAAAGTTCTTTTTGATTTGCCTGTCAGTTCCACTCCTCTGCCCCGTTCGCCTTTCTGCTTCCAATGTCTCTCCCACCTGCAAGGGCTGGACCATGCTCTGTCATGACATAAAGCAAAATAAAGTATTTTCTGGCTTCCCAAATTGTCTCTCCTCGGAACCTATTTATCAGAAGGTACAATACAAAAGGGACGAGGTGCTGTAGGTCAGCATTATAAATTCCATCTGGGTTTCAGAAGTTGAACCGTCTATTTTATTCTAGCGGGAGATGTTTTCTATATATCCGCTGATTGCCCATTCATTCTTTAATCTTTATACATGAAAAGCTAAAAGCAGAAAGCCATGGACGAAAATTTTCCCCGCAAATTGTTGAACATTTGCAACAGATATAGAAAATCACAGTGTGAGAGCTGTTAAAGCTGTGAAAAAAATAAATTGGAGGCGCCACAGGAAATGGAGGTTTTACATAAGGACAAGGAAGCCAGCCGGAGTTTCCAAGGCCATTTGGTAATAAAAGAAATTATGATCCACATAAAGCCCACTTTGGGAAATTTACATTTTGATGGATAATACGCTTATAACAATTAGCATGAAATGTTTCTGGTTTACCTGCGACATGTTTCTAATAGATAGTCTGCATGCGTCCTCAGCAGAATGTAACTGCTAATATTTGAAGTGCAGGTAATGCCTTCCGTCTCGTTTAAAATACCATAATGTTCTCCTTGCTCCAGGCAAGCGAAAATAAAATCTCAATTAAAATAAGAGCAGGCCTGGTTCCAGTTAAGCAACGATCATTTAGAGAATTAATGCAATAAAGCTTTTCCCACCGAGTGCATAGTCAATGCGGCATGGGACCAGTGAAGCAAGACCGTCTCCCAGTCCCACAAATATGTCCCTTTCCCCAAGCTCGCCGAGCGCCACTTAACCTCTCGGAACAACAGCTTCCTAAGGATACAAAAATGAAAAATTGAACCTGTCACCCTTAAGACCTCATCCAGCTTTGAAAATGCTGGGCTTTATGATCGAAGCAACTTCTAGAAATCCTCATAGCACTGAGAAATAAGTACTCAAAGGGACTCCATTGTGCTAAAACCTAAGCTCACGAAAATTAAGAAGCTCCTACAGGAACACAGTACAGAAATTCTGAACAGGCAAGTTTACACCAAATTGGTTTTCTTTGGCTACCGCAGCAAGTTAGTTCAAAAACCATCCATCTTTTTTAAGTGCCCAATTTGCAATTAGACACAGATTTTTTTATTTCAGTTTTTCTTTGTAATTGACACAGAATAAATGCATATATTTATGGGGTATAAGTCGGTGTTTTGACGCCCAGCCTCCTTCTCAGTCTCATCCATCCTGTTTGCGTTATCTCCCCGTCTCCTCGGAGAACTGAAGCTAAACTTGGACACTTCCATTCATTAAGTAGTGTGCTGAGTTTTAATTCTGAGTCTCAAACACAATACAGTGTGTTTTTTGTGTTGTTGGCAATGGGTTTTGTTTTGTTTTGTTTGGGGTTTAGCTTGTTTATTTTTTTTTATTGTTTTGGGTATTTTGGTTTTGTTTAGTTTTTTTTTTTTTTTTTTTTTTTTTTTTTTTTTTTTTTTTTTTTTTTTTTTTTTTTTTTTTTTTTTTTTTTTTTTTTTTTTTTTTTTTTTTTTTTTTTTTTTTTTTTTTTTTGAGACAAGGTTTCTCTATGTAGCCCTGGTTGTTCTGGAACTCACTCTCTAGACCAGGCTGGCCTCAAACTCATCAAGATCCACCTGCCTCTGCCTCCCAATTGCTGAGATTGCATGCAACCTTCTGGTTAGTAGAGTGGTCTCCACGACGTTAGTATCTAGTTGGATAATTAACACCAGTGAGTATTTTCAGCTTAGTTAAAGTCTTAGAGGATGCTCATTGACAAAGCTGGGTTTGTAGAGCTGCGTTTTTCTCTAAAGCAGAGGCCTCCTCACACCCAAGACATTACAGTTGTCTTGTACATCAGAAAAAGAGAGATTTGTCTCTACCATTATAAATTTTTTTGGGCTCCTGAGTTCATAGATAATGTCTCCTGTACTCCTCTGGGTCAGACAAGCATTTCCTTTCTCCCATAGTTGACAATTACAAGGATTTTGCTCCTTCTGAGCCCATTTTCTATAAAGATGGAAGCTGGGGTAGTGGGGGTGGGCTCCTTCTGTCCTTCTAGATCATTGCTGTTGAGACCTTGATTCAGTCTGTTTTTTCTAAACACATTCATTTGCGTTCAATGCCTCACTCTCTGTTCAAACCCAATGCTAATCTTGGAGTGGGTCTCACACTATTAGTAAAAATGCTCAAAAAATATATAATTTTAAGTACTTGTACTTAAGTTTGGTCTGGGTAGAAAGGAAGAAGAGAATTATTTATTATAAGAAAGCTCCAGTGTACTCATTACAATAGCCAGAGAGGGTATCAGAATATAAAATACAGAGGGAGAGGCTGGAAAGGTGGTTCATTGGGTAAAGTTGCTTTCTTCTAAGATTGACAGCCTGAATTCAGTGCACAGCTTGTCTGCACCATCAGTGACAGCCCTGTCATTCTGAAACCATTTCATCTGCTACCTCAGTACCATCCCCTTCACTCCTGACATTATGGGCTGTTGATTTATGGGGATTTCACCATCATATAATAATTATAAATTTTACTTTATGTTTAAGGACTGAGTTCAAGAGTAATAGTAGAAAAACAATATTAATCAATTTCTGTCTTATAAATGTAATTGATATTACAGGGTATAACATGAAGAGAAAGCCCAGAGATACCTTGAAGCCACCAATAGCATTTGATTGTTGTTACAGGAGTACATGAGGAGAATTATCAAGTGACTGTCCCTTAAACCATCACAGTTCTTTCATAAACACAAGAGAAGCAGGTGTCAAATCAAAATCAATTCTATCCATCAATGGAAGTGCGAGTACACACCAAACATCTAACTACCAAATCAAATGCCCATAAACACCAAAAATATAAATTCACTTTTTGGAAGTATTTTTTCTTACCCTCTTTCTTTCTTCCTTATATTCTTCCTTCATCAAAAGGCATTAGGCCTGAACACACACAGAGCTTAAAGTATACATACGTGAGCTTGAGTCAGCTGGTTGGGGTCTGCTGGATCAGCACCATAGACTATCAGATTGACAAGATAAACATAGGAAATTTAAAATAATATGGGTCTGAGGTGTAGGTCGGTGCTAACGTGCTTTCCTAGCATGTGTGAAAATATAAGGCCTTGGGTATAACCCTAGCACTGAAATAAAAAAGAAAATAAATCAAGAGAGTAAGATTTCTTCTCTTTGGCAGGAGAGAAATACAAAGAGTAGGGCTAAATGAACCTTGTGGTGCTTTCTTGAAACTGGATGCATTGATATATATCCAATGCATGCATATATATACACACATATATCTATATACATGTATATGTACATGCTTACACACATACATTACACACACACATATCAATGGAATCTGTTCTATCTCAAAATACAAAGATATGCCAGTTTGTCTTAGGATGTGTTTTAAGCTGAAGGCAGTTGATACAAAACGGACACACCAGAAAAACGTGCTCTTTAGATCTTCTGGACGCGCAATGCCTTCCTTGTATGATGAAAGTCTTAGTCCCCAGCACAATATCAGAGGAGTGGCTGGATGTGATGCGTGTATGTATGCACTTGCATTGGCATTTCCCTTGTTAATCTACCTTTGCTAGGAAACATACAGAGCTGTGATCTGAGAAGCTAAAGTGAATAAAGGAAAAATGGTCTTTTCTCCTGCATGATGTAAAGTCAGTATACTTTAGGTGTGCACTTATGATTGTGTGTATGAATGTATAGTATTTTCATATATCTCTCAACTCTTCCACTCAAAGTTTGGGAGACAGTTAACAGGAGCCCAAACCCTGGCTTTCAAACAGCTCTCTAGATGTTCCAAAGATCTTTAGAAAAAGGACAATCATACTAGAATATCCTGGAGTATTCTGTAGTATTAGAAAGCAAGAAAATGTTCAAGACTGATAAAAATTCATCAAAAGACAATGAGGTGAGCTTGAAAGAGTCTATTTTAATGAATAATTATTATCCAAATAAGCCTGCGGTAGAATTCTAGTTTTCCCATAACCACCTGGGAGTAATCAGGTGGTTCAGGCTTCACTTGTGTTGAAGGTTTGTAAGGAACAAATCAAACAAAAAAAAAAGATTTGGTCCCCAGTGTTATTTGAGGAAAGTTACTTTGGGGAAAATAAAGCATAGTAAGTACTGGCCAGAGGATTCAGTATGTCGGTTCCTCTGGTGATATCCAGTGTAAGAAGAACCTAGAGTGCATTCCAGTAGGTAATTTGTATTCTTCCCAGCAAACAATGGGGAAGGTGATGTTTCTACAAATTGATGGCCTCCTTGAGTTATATAGGTCCCCTGCTATCCATCTCCCCATTGATATGACAAAAATCCCTAAGAAGATCACCTTAAAGAGGGACAGATTCATTTGGCTCTTGCTTTCAAAGAATCACCTCATTCATGCTCATTTAAATCTTTTTTCTAGGCCTAAAGTGACACAGAACACGATGATGGCCAGAGCTTGTATGTGACGAGGCTGCTTCTCTCATGGTAGGTAAGAAGCAGAGCACAAGACAAGAAGGGGGAGAAACAAGACACAGATCAGCCCCTCAAGGGCACTCTCCAAAGGAGCTGGTCCCTTAATTAAGTCCCACCTCCTATTTCCATGAGCCCCTAATAGTCCATCAAATTATGCACCCAGTGGAATTTGAATCCAAGGATGATGCTAAAGCCTTTAAAATCCAACATGCTTAGACACAAGAGAGTCAAAATAAATAATAAAAGTGGTTCTATCCCACTGCACTCTTATAACCTATTAACCAAAACATAGTATTGTAACCCCATAGGTTGTAACTTGTTAAATAGTAGTATCATTTAAGTGCTATAAATCTATGTATCAATACTGGCATAAATTAAAGTATAAAAAGGAATACAAAAGGAGGAGAAAATTGTTTCTGATAACTCAAAGTAAGGTTAAAAGCAAGTGATAGAAAGGAGATACCTGAGTTGACGATAGGTATACCAATATTTACTTTAGACAAGAAGTGCCCATGGATGTTAGAACTGACAGCAGTCAGTGATTGTACCTAATGGTGAAGTTTGAATGTAAATGGTCTCCATAGGTCCATAGTGGTGGCACTGTTGGGAGGTGTGGCCTTGTTAGAGTAGGTGTCTTTGATGTCTCGGATGCCCGAGAGAGTGCCAGTGTGGCCTTCTCTTCCTGCTACCTGTAGATCCAGATGTAGAAATCTCAGCTCCTTCCTCAGCATCATTTCTGCCTGTACATTAATCATGCTTCCTGCCATGAATCTGTAAGTTAGTCCTATTTACATATTTTCCTTTTTAAGAGTTACTGCGACCATGGTGCTTTTTCACAGCAATAGAAACCCTAGCTGAGACTCACTGAGCCATCTCTACATCCCTATAGTTTAATTTTACTTACAAAAATATCAAAATATATGCAGACTGAATATCTTTTTTTTCTGAAATTCTTAGGATAAAAAGTGAGTTGATTTTTTTTCAGATCTTTGAATATTTCACTTACATGATAAGACATATTCAGAGAATGGACCCAAGTCTAAATACAAAAATCTACTTATGTTTCAGAGAGCCTTTTTACACATGGGCTTAGAAAATCTTATGGTTTGAGCTCAGTTGCATTTTCCCTATGACCAGTCACAGGAGGTATGGGACTTTTCACTGTGGCATTATGCCAGAATTTAAACAGTTTTTGATGTTTGGATATTTTAGAATTTGAGTTTTCATATTGGGGGTTCTCAGCCTGTAACAGGATTCAATCCTGAGGAGCTAGATAGGAAGACAGTCTGGAATTACCAGGCATCCCATTGAAGGACAGACATAAGGATTCTCAAGAATGATAAGATCCTAAAATTAAGAAAAACTAGGGCTGGAGAGATGGCTCAGCGGTTAAGAGCACTGACTGTTCTTCCGGAGGTCCTGAGTTCAGTTCCCAGCATCCACATGGCAGCTAACAACTGTCTGTAATTCCAAGATCTGATACTCTTATATAGTTATACATGCAGGCAAAACACCAATTCACATAAAATAAAAATGAATTTAAAAAAAGAAAAAGAAAAACTAAAGAACTGTTCCATCAAGCCTGGTGAGCCCTGAGAATAACTTGCGGCCCTGGATCCTTCACTAAAAAGGACCTTTTAAGGGAAAATTGAATTTAAAATTGGAATATAGCCTCTAGGGCAAATGGAGCTTAGGAGTGAGTCCTGTGTTCTATGTTTTGATGTCAGCTACTTCTCCCCCTGGAGTAGAGATTTGCCATGTCTGTCCCTCTAATCCAGCAGCTGTTTGGCTTGCGCATCCATAGCTGCCTCAGTTTGCTATCATTCCCCAGCACCCAGGGCACAGGAAATCCTTCAAACTGTTAGTGGAATGCAGGAGGGGAGGGGACATCCAAGAAAAGCAGTCAGCCAAAGTCTGCACGTGATCCCTGTACCAGGCAGTTCAGTTGGGCTATGTTCCTAGATGACTTTGGGTTGGATAATGATTGTGTAAAATTCTATCCTGCTTTCCTTAAAGCGTCTCTGGGGGAAAGAAAAATCATTGAAGTGTGTTTTTGGACCAGCTTGTCATTAAGCTGGAAAAAGCTATTTTGTTGCCTTAATTAGTTTTATTGTTTTGACATTTTAGCTTTTTAAAGGCTTTGTGCAGAAATTCAAGTACAGTATTTCATTGCCATGGATTCTATTTTAATGAATGATTATTATACAAATGAACCTGCTAATAGGATCCCATTATTTCCCACCCCAAACAAAATAAACAAAATCCACATGGAAATGCCCAAGAGCTTCCATTTTATGCTAAACCCTGTGTGTGACCATCTTTCTTAAAAAACAAGAAGAGGAAAGAAAAACAGAGAGAGAGATGTCTTAATAGTCCTTGGTTCTTCTACACAAACCTAAATGGAAGTTGTGATAAATGGACATATTATGAAGGGGAAGTTCTTAAGGAAGGGATTTCTTTGCTCTATTTTATTCTTAGAATAGTAAGTACAGAAATACGCACAAGTCTAGACACCTCTGCTCAGGCACCCTCTTAAGGACACTAACTCTTTGCTTCCTCTCTATAAACTGGCATCTTCAGTATGCATATTCAGAGTGTCCAGGCCTTAAGCACGTTGCCAAACACATAAAACAGCCCCTCTTGCTTTTGAAAGAAATGCTGCACCCATCTGCTCATAAACAATGATGGCCTGCATGGGAGCTCAGCCTCCCCTGACTGCTGAATGTGGCATCATGGTCCTGAGGGATGCTACGGCATATTAGCCAGCAGGGTTCCAGTTACAAGAGCATGGTAAACAATTAGGCCTCATTTACATTTTACAATTAGGTTTCCCTTACATTTTACTGTGATTTTTACATGCATCAAAGGCTTTATTTCACATCTTTACTAAATCCACAAACCGTGAATTTAAGCATCCCATATTTTTGACATGTTATTCCACATGCTGAATGTCAGGAGTCTATATTTGGTGGAACAAAGACTGAGAAATTATACGGGAGTGCGCCCAAATTGAAACGAAATGGCTCTGAAATGTAAAAGCTGAGCTAAATCATTGAGAGGGGCTTCACCAAAGCCTGAGAAATGAAATGCAGATTTCAGCTGGTGTTAAATAAAATATGTTTAACTCATGTCGTGTACTCTAAAGGTCTCCCTGGATAGATTTCTGAAGGTCTGTTGGTCTATTAGGGCACAGCTGATATCCATCAATTGGAAATCAATATGTACTGTTGAGTTCTAATTATAAATTATTGGGGCAATGCAGGTGGTACACAGGCAGAGCGGTTTTTGTTAGGATTGAAAAGAAAATTGGTTTCATTTTAAGAATGTGATGAGAGCAAGTTTTTCTGATTTGCTTTTAATCCTGACACACACCAACAAATACCCTATCCCCCATCCCACCCAACCCCCTGGGGTTTGGATGCAAGAGGAATGGTTTTTCACTATGGATTGTTACATTTTAAATTCTGGAAAGTCACTCTCTCCAAATCCAACATGATGCTGTTCATAAGGAATTCACATGTTGTTTTATTGGTACAAATAAGAGGGCTTTTTACTGCCTCTCTTGTCTCCTTTTTGTGGTCATTTTATTCCCAAATATACAGGTCTGTGCATTCATCCTGTTTTTAAAACCCTTCCTGTACAAATCCCCACCGCTTTCCTTCCAAGTTCCTCATCCCAGGTTTATGCTGAGATAGTTACGTGCTCTCCCTTTCTTCATGTAAAATATATGAAGGGATTTTATACTTAGCAAAGTAACCTGGAACTTCACAACCGGCCAGAGAAGAGGCGGATGGATTTTGTGTTTTGCCCTTGAGCAGAATGTACCACATCTCAGCCATTCATGTTATTTCCGCTGCTGTAGTCATTTAAAAACTAGACTTCTATAGCAAGTCAGCTGGGAAGAGGGATTCAGCCTCCCAGGAGCCCTTCACACTCTGAGTCTACATTAGATCTGGGAAGCCTCCCTTGGACTGCTATTGATTTCTTGGTGCCTCCAGGCCAGGAATGAAACATAGGCTCCACTGTGAATCAGGAGAATTTGACAGCCCTGGTACTGATGATGCAAAGACATGACCAGTAAGATATGACAATAAATTATTGGGCTTCTTGTGATGTGGAGTAGAAAAAGGTAGTTGAAGTAGTCCAAGAGGACGCTAGCATAGGAAACACGTATGTGAAGGTGCTGTGTGACCACCCTGAGAACACTCTCCAATACAAGCACATTACCTATGATCCTCATGTCCATGTTGGCAGAGACTTGACAAAAGAGAAAGGCCTCAGGAAATTATGCATTATTTATTGTAGTTCATGTGCAAATGTTAATTCTACGCACATAGTCAAATATAGAGACCCAAAAGATGCTTTTTGAAATCACTTTCGCCCAGCAGTTCACAGCTCTAACTGGCTGTGGAAACATTTTGCTATACAGTGTAAATATTCCATATACATGTGTTTGTATCGATACAGCACAGTACACATAGGCCTAAGTCACACACGTCCACACAGAAAGATCATTTCAAAACAGAGTGGGTGTAAAAGCACATGCCGACAATCTCAGCACTCAGAACGCTGAGGCAGGAGGATTGAGAGTTTCAAAATCAGTCTGGTCTAAATAAAGAAATACATCACAATAGCCTGTCTCAACAAATAATCAAAGAAAGAGAACAATCTAATACATAGCAGCTTTGAACCGGGTCAGTGGCGGAGAACTTACATACTATGCATGGGCTCTGGGTACAATACTGAGCACCTTAAAACCATGAAAAAGCAACTTATAAAAAAAAATCACATGTGCTGCTACTCTTCTGTCTTGAATGTACTCTTACTATATCATCCATCCACCTTCACAACTTCCTTCTTGGACAGCAGATTCAGGATGATCGAATTCTCAAACATGGTACCTGCATCTCCAATGGCCCTGGTGCTTCTTTACCCCAACCTGAAACTCTAACATTATGTGACACTTTGATTTTTGTCCTTATCTAAAGGCATACTAACTGGGAAGAGTGCTGTCAGAGTCAAAATAATACAAAAGTCAAAAAGAGAAACAACAGCAGTCACAGGATGCTTCCTGATGCCATTTTAGAATTGTTAATTCTGCTAACAGTCTTCAACATGTCATCTTCAAACTGCTAAAGCTGAATGGCCCTTTTCTGTTCCTGACCACTTTAACCCCTGCTCAGGAAAGCCTCACCCTTTCAGAGCCTTTCAGGACACTTTTAAATGCAACTGTTAATGTTAGAATTAGGATTTTGCATGAGTGTGGCAAAAGTTCATGCAATGAAAAACATGCATCCTTCTTATTGGGTGGGAAATACTGGATAAAAATTGTAGCAGAGTCTTGCTTTCCATCCTAGAATATGAACCCCCTGATTTTCAGCCCAGCAGCCCCCTACTTCATGTGTGTATCTGTATTCTATATCCCCCAAAGTGATAGATATGAGCATTTTATTATTACAGAATGCCATAATCTTATTGCTATTACTCCAGTTATTATCACCACATGGTAAATATAAGTAAAACCCAACAACTCTATTTTCAGGTCTAAACAAAAAGCTAGAAGTAAGTACAGTGCTTACCTGAGCACATTTGCATCTTAAAATATTTATGCTCTGGCCGGGATTATTCCCTCATCTACAGTGTTTCAGCTTCTTCCTGGCCCATTGCTTGGCATATCCTTGGAAAGCTCATTTATCAAAGGGTATTAAGACTCTCACAACTTTGCAAAGTTGAGAAATACTTTCTATAACACACAGGGCTTTTATAAAATGTGCATTTTGAGCCGAGTGGTGGTGGTGTGCATGCCTTTAATCTCAGTACTCAGGAGGCAGAAAAAGGTAGGGAGATCTTTGAGTCCAAGGCCAGCCTGGTCTACAGAGCAAGTTCTAAGTCAGTCAGGGCTACACAGAAAAACCCTGTTTCAAAAAGCAAACAACTGTACATTTCAGTGCATTGTAGTCAGTGGTATACATAGACTGCCTGTCACCTTACACAATCCTTTTCCTTGTTTGTTCCTACAGTCATCATCCCCAGATTATCCTTAAGGCTCTTTCCATTCTTGGCCACAAGGACAAGATTTTTTTTTTCTCATCAGAGACAGACTCAAGCTTACATATTGGATATGGTGGCAAGTTCTCCCTGATCTGGCGTGTTTGCAAGAGACTTGGCAATGCAGACCCTATATTATTCAGTGGTGAGAGTGACAGTCGTGCAGAATTAGACTGTCTGGGCACAGTTGACTCAGCTGCCACGGCAAAGCAAATGGAAAGTCTATCATTGTTAGCGATCGGGGTGGGGGATGGGTCAGTATGCTTACACCACACATTTCAGTTGAAATCCAGTGACAGATCTCTATGTTTCTCAAGGTATCATTTATCTAGCTTTGGGAGTATCTATGGAATGTGTTACTTGGCCATACCGAAAACAAGGGCTCTCTGACCCCAGTGTCCATAAGTCCAGGAGATTTCACAAAAAAACTCCAAGTCAGCTCCATGTCTCAGATGGTGAGTGACTGAAGTTGGCAGGAATGGTTTCTGTGGTCTTCAGTGTGTGGAATCTGATACATTTACTGATGAGGCATTCAGTGACACTAAGAAATAGGGTCAGGAATTTTCCCATGCATGGCTTCCACCTTTGAGAATATTGCATATACCAATAGAAAATCTCTTTCTATTTTTTTAAGCAAGACAAATTCCTTGCACAGATGGCCCTGGTTAAACTCTGTTGGCTACAAAACAAAATGGATAGACATGAACATGAGATAGATTTGTAGAGAAGAGGGTATGTAAAGTAACAGGAACATGAGACTTTGTGAGGATCAGAGAGGTCAATATGCAATAAGCAATTCTTTATTACAAATCATTAAACGATTACCAGAAATATGTATAATAATCCTTACTCCAACATAGAGCTAAACAATATACGATAGAAAAATAAATGTCTATCCTATGACATCATCTATTACGTTCTTTGAGTGAAATTCTATGTGCTATGTTCTATGCATTGTGATTGGGCAATGGGGTGACATAGAATGATGTCATTAATTATGTTTAATTTTAATGACAAAATGCACATCATTAATATCAATAATGAAATAGTGTGTCTACATTACAGCTTTATAGAAAACGATGGAAAGAAAGTACACTTAGTATGAGCAATAGTTACTGAAAGTAGACATATGGTTGTTTCTTTTTCTCCATATGTTTTTTTGATACGTTTCAAATTTTCTAAGAAAGGGGTGTATTAATTTTATTTTAAAAAATAGAACAAAAACCTTAAGTTGAATGGTTATGGTAATCTTCTGATTTGGGGGGGGTATGGATTTGTATATTCTTATTTATCCTTCTTTGAAAAAAAAGAAAAGTAAGAAAGAAACACTTTCATGAATATTAAATAGGAGGCATGGGCCTCAGATGTGTTTCTTAAATTGTAAAAGAGAATAGAAAATGAAAAGCATGCACTTCTCCAGTTTTATAAGGTGAAAAAGAACAATTTCCTTTGCAATGACCCTTGCTACACACCCTCATGAACCTTTGGCCCAGCAACTCAACCAAAGACAGTCCTGCTGTGCACTGACTGGCCCTATTCTTGGTTCCCTGCAGTGGCCTGTGGATTTCTGGCCTGCTCTGTTCATTGTATTAATCATCAAAATTTTGGCTATGAGACAGGTTGCTGCTGCAATAATTTTACCTAAAGGGTTTATTTAACTTTAATCATAAAGTGTAGCTTTCAATCTCTTCTCCTTGATCCCCATCAGAAAACTTCTCAAGCCTGAAGTCTGGAGTGGCTATTAGCCATGAGTACTCCCCTCATTTAGATCCTGTGTTCCATTATGATCCATGACATAATGACATGATGTGATTTGCCCCAGTGACTCCAAAGTGACTCACTGTTGTGGTGCAACCAGGCAGCAAGAATCTTTTAAAACCTACATTCTTGGTGACATCATAACTTCTAAAGCACTGGATTTCTCATTGAATTTTTTAAAAATTTATATCTACTGTCTCGACTATTAGACAAATGTATACATGTTTACACATGGTCCCTCTGGCCTAAATTTAAAGTCTTAATTATTCTTTTATTTTGTAGAAATTGCTAGTAAATCGTTGGTTATACTTCTGTCTGACTCCATTGTGTGTGTGTGCTGGGGTGGGCAGGTGCATGTTTATACAGGGGAGCTAACACAAGAGCAGGTGAAAAATTGTTTGTAATGGGCTGGAAAAATGTCTCAGTGTTTATGTGCATATTGTACTTTTGCAGAGGACCCAAACTGAGTTCCCAGCTTCTGTAATGGGCTGCTCCCAACTACCTATAACTCCAGTTCTAAAGGATACAGTGTCTGTTATTGGCTTCTAAGGGCTCCTGGATTCTCATGTATATACACACAGATACACTTGCACACGCACAATTAAAAAAAAAATAAATCTTGAAACCTTTTTAAAGATATTGCTTAAATTATACATACAAATACATGTTCATTTCATTCTGTTTATTTTTATACACATGTGATTCTCACACAAAATAAACTACAGATATACTTTCAGTATTTAACTCATAGCATTCAATTCACTGATTAGAACCCTAAAGGTTTTGTTTCTTTGATCATCTAAATGTGACACAAGCAGGCAATGCTCTGGGTCCATTCACCATGTCTTTTTTGTTGTTGTTTTTGATTCTCTTATTATTTCCAGATAGATGTTTGAAGGGTAGAAGCTGACTTTATCTTGAAATGTTTACCACATCTGGAGTGATTTCCCTTTGAATTTGATTTGACGGAATACCTGGGTTCTCTAGAGAAAGGGAGCCAGTAAGACGTGTACTCACCAAGCATACACTGACATTTATTTTAAAGTGTTGGCTCATATGATTGTGGAGGCTAAAAAGTCCTATAGCCAGCCATCTACATGTCAGAGACTTAGGAAGGCTTGTGATTCACATTCTAGTTCAATTGTAAAGGCACAAGGAGCAAGGCCATTATCTGGGATAAGTATCAACACAAGAACAGGGGACCAAGGTCTCAGCTCAAGCACTCAGGAGAGATGAACTGAACCTTCCCCCTAGGTCTGTATGGATTCATTGCCAGGTAAGTGAAGCTCTCCAGAGTGAAGAGGGTTGGTTGCTTTATCCAGCTCACCAATAAGCTTTTCCAGAGACACTGTCTCACACTCATTCAGAAACATCCAGGCATCTCATGGCCCAGGCAAGTTACCACATAAAATTAACCATCAGAGCCAGTAGCTATTCTTAGTGATGCCTCACGTCAAATCCAAGCAGTTTTCCTTGACTCAATTGTGTGGTTTTTGTAAATGATCATTGCTTAACCCCAACAAGAAGACCATAAACATGCATTCTTCTTTGTTATTGACCCTTCTCTTGTATTTTTATCTTAATCTTAAGGCTTAGGTTAACATTTTCTCTGATCATTAATAATTAGAATTGAAATATATAGAGGCTGGAGAGATGGCTCAGTGGTTAAAAGCACTGACTGTTCTTTCGAAGGCCCTGAGTTTGATTCCCAGCATCCACATGGCAGCTAACAACTGTCTGTAATTCCAAGATCCAACACCTTTACACGGTTATACATGAAGACAAAACACCAATTCACATAAAATAAAAATGAATATTTTTATAAATAATTGAAGTATGCTTAATTTGTCCTTTTTAAAATAGATAACATACCACTTAATCATGATTAAAGATTTATTTATTATGTATACAGTGTTCTGTAAGCATGTATGCCTCCATGCCAGAAGAGGGCACCAGATCTCATTTATAGATGGTTGTGAGCCACCATGTGGTTGCTGAGAACTGAATTCAGGGCCTCTGCAAGAGCAACCAGTACCCTTAACTGCTCAGCCATTTCTCTAGCTCTTATCTTGTTTATAATATGCTGAAAATTACAGTTTTGAAGAATAAATGTTATTTTTTAACACATTAAATATCCAGTCTTTTGAATTTACATCTGGCTAGAGCACAGCTTCCATTTGGACATGGGTAGGTTTCCTGTGTCTGCTTCTACCTCCTTTATCCCTCTTGGAAACTGAAGCCCTGTCACTACACATATTTGTAAAAGCAAAGGTGAATGAACTGTGTAGATCTAGCTATCCATAATCTGTGCAGGAAGAGTTGCATTTAGGTCAAAACTAATTTTGTTTTTGTATGAGTTAGAAATCAAATTCTAAAAATGTGTTTATTTAAAGTGTACTGTTGTCTGAACTTCTCTGAAGGATTTAGAATTTAATTTTAAGTCATCTTGTGAGGGTTAGTTTTGTCTACTAGACATAAAATGTATTCACATCAGAAGACTGAACCTCAGTTCAATTGACTACATCAGATTGGCCTGTGGGCATGTATGTAGGACATTTTCTTGGTTGATCATTGATGAAAGAGGGCTCAGGTCACTGTGGATGCTGTTACTACTGGGTGTGTAGTCCTGGGTGATATAAGAAAACAGGCTAGGGGGCTGGAGAGATGGCTCAGAGGTTAAGAGCACTGACTGTTCTTCCAGAGGACCCGGGTTCAATTCCCAGAAACCACAGGGTGGCTCACAACCATCTATAATGAGATCTGGTACCCTCTTCTGTACACTGTATACATAATAAATAAATAAATATTAAAAAAAGAAAGCAGGCTGGGAAAACCATGAATGAGGACCAAGCCAGTAAGCAGCATTTCTCTTTTTCTCTGCTTTAGTTCTTAACTTCAATTCTTGTCCTGCTTGAGGTCTCTTCTTGGCTTCCTTTCATGATGGACTGTGTGATCAACATGTATAAGCTAAATAAATCCTTTCCTTCTCAAGTTGCATTTGGTCATAATCTTTATCACAGCAATAGAAAGCAAGCTAGGACCCAATTCATCTGAAAAGTTTCACAGAGCTAGAGATGATGCATCAGAAATCAATGACAAGCAGATACAGTTTCAGAAAGCATCTAAACTTGGAAAGGGCCCTGAAATGTCTGAGATCTGAAAGGCAATTAGCTGAGCTTCAGTACAATGCAGATCAGTGGGGCTAGCCTGCTCAGGTTCAAACCTAATATTTCATCTGATCTAGGAACTTACAGAGTGGCCTTAACTTCTATTTACCCCAAGAGCCTCCCTGGTAGAATAGATATATCTCTTCCATTTTATACAACTGTGAAGATAAAATTAGCCAATCACCTTCATGTGGTATTACCCAATAAATACCATTGACTATTCCAGATGGTATAAAATTCCATGACAAAAACAGATCATTGGTTTTAATGTGTGTGGGGGGATCGATTACATAATTATTTTGATTTATCACAAGTGTTGTTCTCCTCTTGACAAAACTGGGTAGTCGGTTGCTTTTTTGTTAGATGCATTTTCTGTTGTAAGAGACACAGTCATTTTGATCTCCACACTTGAAGCCTTTTTGACAGCTAGTGATTTATAAAGCATTGTCAGAAGAAACCAAAGGCAGAGATGTTCTTAAAAAAATCCATAACTTCACACACTGTATACTGGTGAAATCAATGGTACCATGGAGGAAAGAAACCTTACAAATTCTCCAGAGTGGAGAGACACTTCCTTCTGGCAGACAATAGGAATAGACCTTTAGTTTGGCTCTGTGAACTAATAAGCAGGTATACTAAGCTTTCTATATGTGAAAAGGAGAGGCCTTGTGGGGCAGCATTGAGTGTTCAACCAGGGCAATCACCAGAAGCAATGCAGAGGAAAAGAAAATCACTCAAGAGAGTGGTACAGTGTGGAACCCAAGAAGCATAATTATTGTGGACAAATTCATGCACGAATGACTTTCACTTGAGGCAAAGCAGAGGAGAAAGAGCAGCATCTAGTGCTAGCAAAAATCTAACGTACATTTTAGAGTTTCCATCTGGCTCTTCAAAGGGCACAGCACTCTTTAATTATGCAAGGAAGATGTTCTAGTAAAATTTTGCAAACAAAAATAAGTGACTTGAAAATAACTTATTCATAAGAAAAAAATGATGACCAAGCATTATTACTGTCTTTTTAACATCTGTGTGTGTGTGTGTGTGTGTGTGTGTGTGTGTGTGTGTGTGTGTGAGAGAGAGAGAGAGAGAGAAGAGAGAGAGAGAGAGAGAGAGAGAGAGAGAGAGAGAGAGGGAGAGAAGGAGGGAGGGAGAGACCTGTGTCTTTGTGTATGTATGAGCACACACATATCACAATGTACGTGGAAGTCAGATTACAATCTAGGGGAGTCTGTTCTCTCCTCCCATTTGGGTACAAAGGATTAAATATAAGTCCTCAGGATTGGTAGAAAGTACCTTTACCAATGGAACTGAGCAGCTCTTTTATTAATTTATTTAAATTTATTATCATTTTTAGACATTGGGTTTTAATCAGGAGTCTTGAGGAGAGAGATTATAGCCCATATTCTTAGACTGCTGTGCACATCTGAATAGAATGTGGAGAAAGAGATTGTTGGAAGATGAAGCACACAGAGGAAATGGGACATTATGAGGTAGTTGTGAACATGACAGCCACCTGCCTCCTAAGGCTATCCTAAGCTGATGGTGGCTGTTAGAACTGTCTTTGACAAATTGAGACCTAGAATATTCTACTACAATTGAGGGATGAAATTCTTCTGTTTACTCTCGCTTTTCAGGAAGTGAACTATGCACTTCTATAAACAAAAACATGCTCAAATGAGACACTGGTTTTAGTTTGGCAGCAACAGATTCCATCACCACACATTCATGTGAACAAAAATAGAAACTTTATCTTCTAGAGCTTAAATTATGTCTTCTTTTTATTCTTCATAACTTTCCCAACTTAAGACATAGCTTTAGTCCCTTTAGAACAGAGATTCTCATCCTTTCTAGTTCTGTGACCCTTAAATTCAGATCTTCATGCTATAGTGACTCCCAGCCATAACATTATTCTTGTTTCTACTTCAAAGCTACAGTTATGAATCACAATGTAAATATCTGATATGCAACCCCTGTGAAAAGGTCAATCTATCCCTAAAGGGTCATTCATGACTCACAAGTTGACAACGATTGTTCTAGATACTTCCAGATAGAAAGATCCAGAACTTTCTCCAACATGTACCTTTGCTTTTCAAATTTTCTGTCCAATCTGTGCTTGCCAAAGGAGCTTCTAAAATCAGCTATCCCAGAAAAAAAAAATCCTATGTGTTAAATGGTGTTTTTGTGACTATGATTTTAAAAAAAATATTTCCAATGAACAATTTAAGGAAGGAAACATTGGCTTACATTCATACTTTCACAGACTGTGGTTCTCAGTTTTCTTGGCTTGAGTAGAAGCAGAGTCTTCACCTCACAGCAACCAAGAATCAGAAGCAGAGACAAGAAGGGGTCAGGCAGATGACACCATCTTTCAAGATACACCATCTAGGATACACCCTAAAACCCATTCAGCTACAAACTCGTTAATGGATTAACCTACTGAGGAAGTAACCTTACTCCCCAATCAGTCATCTGTTCATAGTACCACCTGCTAATGTCACACAAGCCTTTTGGGTGAATGACATCACTTTCTGTACATGAGGTGCATATTCCCCATGGAGATCTGTGGTGGTTGTTGTTTGTACTCATGAGGTGCATGGAATAACTCAAAGTTGACTCTTCTTCATTGTAAATCTGAAAGTCCCAGAGGGTCACTGGCCTCCTTATAGGTATATTCACACCTCCTGGGTAAGTGAGACTCTTAGGCTGCCCTTTGGGCAGCATTCCTTGGTGACAATCCATTTCCTCATACTTCCTATTGATGGCTTCAAGAAGCATTGCCCCATAATATGACACCTTGGCATATGAAAACTCAGTGGTGGCAGGATCCTATGCCAACACTGGAGGACCTGTTGGAACATTCAGACTACCCCTCAAGTCAGTCATGTGGCTACATAAAAGGGATGCCCTCTACACACTAAAGAATAGACTATTATCTCCAAGAGAAAATGTCACATAAAAATAAAACAAATGGGAGGGTGTGCAATAAAAAAAATCAAGAAGATATAAAAAAAAAAAACTTAAAAGAAAAAGAGAACTCAGTAGTTCATTTCCCCATTTAATTACCATTAGCCCCTGCTTCTTGATCCAGTTATTTCTAAAAACTCATCAGCAAGGGTTTAGACATAGAAGTATATATAACTGTCTTGAGCTTTCACTTCTGAAGGCTTCCGGGACACATAAAATGTCTATGAAATGCTATTTTATGTTTTCTTCTGTTATACTATCTTTTGTGACAAGGCGTTTGCCATGAGCCGCAGATGGTTGAAAAAGATGCTTTAAGCTCTCACTATGTCCCCCATGAGGCCAGTATAAGAGGGCTCTTCTCCACTTTTATAAAAAGACTATCTCAAGTATCTGCATGCACATATGTTAATTTTGTAATTAGAGCAGCCATTTTACTCTGAGCTCATATTTGGTCAATTTGTGTAAAACAAAAAAATTAAATTTTAGATAGATAGATAGATAGAGATATGTGTGTATGTATTTAGTTATACACACACATATATATTGTCCATGTATCTGTGTGCATACTGCATACTTATTCTTTATCATGTAGTATTTGTAAGGGTCTACTGACTAATGTATGCCGTAACACACAAATATGCATAAATAGTAGCATTTATTTATATCATTTCACAAATAACTATTTTACTTGAGTTTATAGACTATGATTTAGTGTGCTACGCTTTAGGAGTGCCCCAGCAGTGGATCAGAGGTCATATGGAGATGGATACTCAGCTTAAAAATCCACTGCATCAACTAACAACAGTAAGACTTGAGGCTTGTTACTTTGTGTGCATGTGTCCGGGGATTGTTCAATTTTCTAAAGTGGAAAACAAGAACAATAGTCATGCCTGGCCAGACCAGAGATTTGGCAAAGCTTGTAAAGGCACTCGGTATCCAACAGTGAAAATCTGATGAACTGGTTTCAATCCCTAGACCTGTGTTAATAACAACACAGTACTGATCATATAAAGATGTTTTTTACATAAGCATTGTGGTTTATGCACTCCCTATATACACACATATAATAATTACATAAATAGAACTAAATTTCAGTAGCAATGTTGGGGTGATTAAGTGAGATAAAGTGCTTAAAAATGATGTAATGATAATATGCAATAAAGCTTTTAGATCATTTTTGGAAACCAATATGTCATCTTGACCTTTAATCCATCACTTAGAACCAAAGTCAGTCTTGTGTAGATATTCACCTGTGGCTAGAATCCATGTTTCAGTGATGTTGGTTTTTGCAAGGGTTATGAGAGAAACTTGTTCAATCCCTTTTTGTTGGACTCTATTGGCAATCCACAATGGACAATCCCCCTCAGTCTCTAGAGCCATGGCCAAAGCCAAAGCCATACTTTGCAGGGACCAACCTTTCTCCATTATGACCTCACTTGACTCAGTCCATGACAATCTTATTTCAATTGAAGATATACTGTGAGTGTTGGGAGCCTGGATTTTAAATTTTTTCAGTGTGCACAAGTGAACCTAGAGTTCCTTAATAGCAACTCATAGATCCTTAATAACAATGGTTATGTGTATACCTGTATGCATCCTTTTGCATATATATTTATATATAATCTATTTGGGTCTACTGAGTAATGTATGAAATACATACATAAATATACATAAATTGTCCCATGTATTTTATGCCATCACCTCACAATTGCTCCTCTGATAATTTAACAAATTGGACTGATAAAAGATTTTTTGTTGTTTTTATTTGTTTGTTGTTTGTTTTTGTTTTGCACTTTGGTGCACAGGATGAACACTTGTCTCACACCACAACCACACATCCTCTCATTTCACTGTGTGCAGGGTCCTTAGGAGTTAGTGTGATTGTGACAGATGAAAAAACCAAGGCTTGATAAAATGGCCCACCCAGCATCCCAGTCCACTGAGAAATCATCCAAAGCCCTGCCATCTGCTATCTCTCCCCTTGAAGTTCTGTGCCATATTTTAAGTTAAAAACAGTCAGTGCCTAATTTATTCATAGTGACTGAGTTGCTACTTTTTCAGATACTATCTTATATATTTCAGGGTCAGAGGGAAGGATAACTCAATCCTCAAAGCAGCCTCTGTTGGTTTAGGGTGTGACCTACAGATATAAAGCTTTACCTGAAACCATTCATGTAAGGTTACAGCTAGATGAGCTATTTTAAATTTATGTTTATATGGGAGATTGAGGGCATTGGCACATGCCACAGATGCTATGATATGTATGTGGAGGTTGGGCCTCTTCATCTACCATGTGGATTTCTTCACAGGGTCAAACTGTGGTCCTTAGCCTTGGCAGCAAGTTCCTTTAATGTGTGAGCCATCTATCTGTCCCAGATTGAAGTTTCTAATGGCAAAGAAAGTCACCAGTTGGTGCTTGAAGAATGGAAGATGGCTCTCCAGCTGTATAGCCAGTACAACCTGAGTATTGTTACTACATTTTGACATTTTTATATATTGCTTATAATGCAATTATATTTAGACTACACATAAAGTCAGTGGTTCAAATGAAGGCAGCAAACAAAACAGGCACAACTGAGGAATTGTCTGCTGTGGTGATATATTGTATATTTAATAAGATCAGTCCGGAATACCAGAGGACAGAGTCACCTACAGCCAAGCCCTGAAGGTCAGAGGGTGGTGACCCATGCCTCTAATATCATTACTCAGGAGACACAGATCTTTCTGGATCTCTGTGAGTTCAAGGCCTAACAGCCAGGAAGTGATAGCTCACACCTTGAATTCTATCTCTAGAGACTTGAACCAGAAAGTAAAATAGCTTTACTTTAAGAAATATAAGGCAGAAGAAGGCAGAAATTTAACCATTCTGTAGAAGCAACCAGTCAGCCTGAGGACCTGTGAAGACAGTACTTACCCTGTTCAGCCTGAGAAATTGGCTAGTGAGAATTGGCTGTGATCCCTCTGATATTCCAGCTTTTCTCCAATTTCAGTCTCTGGGTTTTCATTGTATACCAACTAGAATTTCTGCAATAGTCTGCTTTCTCGCATCTCCCAAAGTGTTCTCCAGAAGAATGTGGCATGGTCTCAGAGGACACATGGTGTGCTTGTACTACTTGCTCATGACTACCATGTAAGTCTACTTACCAGGTAGTAAGATTACCCTGACTCTCTCATTTCGTCTCCTCATCTCCAGTGTTCACATGGTCTTTCCTTCCTTGACTTTCTCCCACTGCTGAGTACAAGATTGAACTTGTACTCAGTCTTTGCCTCAAGCCAGGATTGCAGCCAAGAGCTTTGCCTGCCCTGGGACTGACCTAGACTTATGCTCAGGGCAGTAAAACACTCAGTGGGATCCTGGCAGTATGGTTATTAAAGATTCTGTGGTTCTTCTCACCATGGTATTAACTGAGCCATCTGGCCCCTTGCCCCCAACACTGTTGACTAGATCTCTTGCAGGCCCCTGCAGACTCCTTCAAGTCAAGGTTATTAGCTTTTCAATTTCCAAAGACTCTGCATGGATTTGGACAATGAAGACCCTTTCTAGGCAAGATTTCTACATTATTTACAGGTCTTCAAAGTTTCTGTCCTAACAACGCCATTTTCCCTAATTCCTTGTAATTTCAAACCATTCCCTGGCCACCCTCCAATTTCAAAACTGTATCAGAAATCTCATGTGGGTAGCATTATATGCTCTGAGCATTCTCTCTCTCCCTCTCTCCTCTCTCTCCCTCTCTTTCTTTTTCTGTCTGTCTCTCTCTTTGTGTGTGTGTGTGTGTGTGTACACAAATCTAGGTGTTCCTCACAGCATATTTGAGAACAATTCAGTTCTTGGCCTGGCCTGCCTTTTTTGAAATCACCATCTCTCTCTTGTTTGCTTCTGCATACTCTAGGCTAACTGGTCTACCAGTTTCCATGGAATACCCAGTCTCTTACCCAGTCATTGAATTTGAAATCCTGACTACACTCCATCAGTGCCTACACCAGTGTATGAAATTAAAATAATAACATCTAGTTTGTCATTATCTAGACTAAATCTAGAAATGTTTGTAAGGTGTGAGCAATTTGTGACATATGACAAAATCCAGTAGACACAGTATATGACTAAATCTGATCTACTGTGAGGTTTAATATGTGACTATTTCCGAGTGGTATTTTATAATAGTCAGGCAGATGTAAGTAAACTAACAGAACAGTAACTAACAGAACGTTGGACTCTCTGATGCTTTGCTAGCTTTGATCTCATTAATGATGCATTATTAGTCTTATTAATGACCACCGTGCCATCTTTTACACAAATATTGAGCTTTGCCTTTTAGCCCTAGGCCTTTTATTCCTGTGCTCATTAGCTCTGTACAGAGAGAAAGTCATTTGCTGCCACTCTTTATTTTTGCTCCTTTAGGTGATTTTATACTCTAAGAACTTCAGCTGAGAGCTGGGCACAGTGGTGTGCATATATATATTTCTAACACTGAGGAAGCAAAGACACGCAGATCTCTGAAGGTCACTGGCTAGCCAGCCTAGCAGTTAGTAGGCTTCAGGTTCAGAAAGCTCCTGCTTCAAAAATTAAAGAGGATTGTGACTGAGGACTACATCTGATATTGATCCATGGTTACTACACACACACACACACACACACATACAAATACCTATACATATATATGCACATAAATATTACACAAGCATATATGAACCATATGACACATACACATTCATGCACTCTAACATATATGAACCACAAATTCCCCCACACACAGATGAATTTGCATTCAACAACCTTGCCATGAATCTCCTCCTCTTTTTTAAAAATATTTATTTTTATTTTATGTGAACTGGTGTCTTGCCTGCATGTATAACTGTGTAAGGGTGTCAGATCTTGGAATTACAGACAGTTGTTAACTGCCATGTGGATGCTGGGAATGGAACTGAGGTCCTCCAGGAAAACAGTCAGTGCTTTTAACTGCTGAGCCATCTCTCCAGCCCGAGTCTCCCCCTTTTTAAAATCGCTGGTTGGCTATGTTTCAGCCCATTCAGCTTTGAAGTTGAGTTGTGAAAGGAAAATGATATTTCTTGTTGAATTTCAGTCACACTATAAACTTCTGTGCATTTTATCTATTTTTTTCTTTGTCTCAATACCTGAAGGAGAGCCGGAACATCAACATGAATGTAGTCCCATTATTAGAAAAAAGAAAAAACACTTGTCATAGCCTTTCTGGATTTAGTCAGTGTGACACAAGCTTGGAACCTTCTATAGATGCTAGACCAGGCCAAAAATATTATTTTATCTCATCCTTTCCTTATGCCAAATCTTCCTAGGTAGGTTCTGCATTCCTATGAAGGAATGGATAAAATTTTGATGTAACTTTTCTGGACTGGAGAGGCATTTTACTAGTCAAGAGCACTTATAGCTTCTGCAGGGGACACAGGTTAGATTCCTAGTACTTGTATCAGGCAGCTGACATTTGCCTGTAACTGCAGTTCCCGGGGATTTGATGTGCTCTCTTGGTTTCTGTGGATACCTGCATATCCATGGTACAAAGGCGAACAAGTAGATTGGTTATCCCATATCATGCTGCTGTTTCACTGGTGGTCATTACCTTCTTTGTGATTTAAGTAGTTAAATCTTACTCATTGTTCTGGATTTATTGCTATTGGAAGAGCTATTGGCAAGTGGTGGCTGGCTTTTGAGGGAAAATTCACTCTATTTTTGAAAAATAGAGATTAGTAGGAATCTTGAGCCTTGTGGATGGCCACACAGACATATGAATATAGGCAACCCTAAGAGAACTCCGAGTTAGAGTCATTAATAATAAAAACAACAATGAATAAACATATAAAAGAAGACAAGTTGGGGGTAGTGACAGATGGGAAGCATTTGGAGCAATTGAATGAAGGTGGTAGTAGATGGATATTATTGACATACATTGTGTAAATGTATGGGATTTTCAAAGGATAAAAACGTTATTTAAAACTGGGTGAGAGAAAGAGTCAAGGGAGAGAAATGTGTGGGCACAGAAAGGGCTAGAAGGGAGCGTCCTGCCCAACGTCAGGACGTAGTCACAGAAGGCCTTGATGACTGCAAGAGACAAAGGATGGCACACGGAGAGAAACATGCAAAATGAGGCAGAATGAATGAGGGGTAGGCCAGATCACATGGCACAGGAAAGGAGTCCAAAGCCTTGCCTTGTTTGGACAATGAAAAAGCCTTTGAGGAGTTTGAAACAGAACAGGGCCTTGGACCCATTTCTATTTTTAAAATATCCTTATGGCTGAGGGGTGGAAAGTGGATCGGGAGCCATGCAAGATCTAACTCATCAGCCTGTATCATAATTCAGGCAGGCAATGCTCATAATGGAGATAGAGGTGTGATGGAACACTGCATGGGTTTAAAAGATGCTTAGGCTTATGGAAAAATACTCAGACAATGGAACATCCTGAGTGACAGGATTAAGGAAAAAATCATGGAATTCTGGCATGCTGGGATGCTGTTCACAGAGAAAGTTGACATGAACCAAGGGGTAGATTTATAAGAGCAGTGATGACAAAATCCAATTCCTTCTGAGTCAAAGTGTGAAAACATGCAAACAGATTGTAGAGTGTATAGACTTCTTATTTCAGGAGGCTTTGCTATGAATTAGCTGATGATGCTGTGGGTGAAGGGAGGTGGGGGGGCATGAGGGATTATTGAAGAGAACAAAATGAAAGAGAAGAATGCAGGAGGTCTCTGAGGAAGCACACAGCAGCAGAACGAGATCTTCTATTTAGGGGAAGAGACTTACATTCCATGGAGATACCAATGAGATAGAATGCTGGGATGAAAACAGTGAGAAATTTACATCGTGTTGATGGTTCCTATCTTCTCTGCAGCATAGCATGTAAACTCATCTAGTGAATGCCAGCAAGAAGGTGATGGGGCCAAAGTCAAAGAAGAATAGAAGTTGTGGGGGGGCGGGGGGGGCAAAGTCAAAGAAGAATAGAAGTTGTGTGTGTTGGGGGGGGAAGGAATGTTCAGCTAGCAAGGGAGAGTCCTGAAGATGCCCTTGACTCTAGCGCTTCAGCTGCATCAATCTCAGAAGCTGTGTGTCTGTCTGGCAGGTGTCAGCATGGACTCAAGGACTGGAGCAGCGGCAAGATAAAACTTTCGTGACTCAGCTCAGCTCAGAAAGAAACAAGCAAGTTCTTAAATAAGCCTAACTTCTTGAGGGAGACCCAGGTAAACTGTGTTAAATAGAGGAGTCACCTCCAATGCCATAAGGATTGGGGGGAATGGGAGAAGCAGCAGGGACCTACAGGAGAGACGCACACTTCACCACACCACAGGGCTCAGCACAGCGAAGGCTCTTGCCAGTAGGGGTTGGACATGATACTCTCCTCCAAGTTGGCCACCTATACATCTGTGAAAAGCTTGCAGTTCACCTCTGGCAGCCTCTGAGGCCATTTTCACACCACTGTAAGATGAGAAAACCATTTACAAGGGGCCATGCCTTGGGTTAGCCTTGCAGGAGCTTGTTCCTAATGCAGACAGGGGCCCCCAGTGTTCCTGATGACCTTTCTCTGACTATACCTCCCTGCATTTGGGACTCCCCAACTGAGGCCCCTAGAGCTGAAGACCTCAGCCATAGAGAAGAGCCTCTCATTCTTTGCACATCTCAGAGAAAAGACAAAAGTCCCCCTCCCCCATCTGACCAGCTTGAGGTGAGCAATCTGGAAACATCCACAATACATAACGCATCAGAGGAAAAAGGACCAATTAGGAGAGAACACGTACAGCCCTTTGTGTGATGGAAAAGCTGATTTTCCGCACAGTTTAAAGCCAAATTAAAACTGTTTTTGTTGTTGTTGTTGTTGTTGTTGTTTTTAAGAGTATCCTCTCCCAAAAATTCAGGCCAGACAGTAGAAGAGGGATTTTTTTTTTCTTTCATTTTTTTCTTCTCTGTCAGATGAGTAATTTCAGTAGAACTGCTGAGCCCCAAACAATAGGACATTCAAGGACCCAAACTGGAGAGTCATTTTTTCCCCCACAACACCCTCGGGTAGCTGTTCGCTGTCTCTGGCAGACAAAATTATTTTCCAGCCGGCTCCTGGAGGGCCATCTATAAACAAATTAGGAATTTCAAAGGGTTTGTTTTCTACCTTCTGGCTGCCAGTCGGGGCCGGTCCCTTTGTGTCCTTCATATGAAAAAGTAATTTAACAAAGAAAAAAAGAGAGGGAGCCTCAGTTCAAAAACAGACAAGCGTATACACTCTCTCTCCCTCCCTCTTCCTCCCGCTCTGTCCATTGTCACGTTTGGTCAGTTTTCTGTCAAAATAACTTGGACTGTATGAGCCTTTCTGTCCTGCGGGGTTCCAGAAGCTCAGAGGCAAGCTGTTTTCCTCCAGCAATTCCATCAATAAGAAGAAAATGGGAAATGAGCGCTGATTTATGGCTGATTCTTTATAACAAATAGCACCAGTAAGTAAATGCCTAGCCGGCGATAGAGGAAAAAAAAAAAAAAAAAAAAAAAAAAAGGAAATATGTCCATTCCCCTTCTAGCTCAGAAACAGACCCAAGCCGACTCAGCTTGAAAGCAGGAGATCTTTCCAAGCATTTTTCACAGCAGCTTGTCGAGTCAGGCACAAAGCCGGACTTCAAGAGAAAGACAAGAATCAAATCTGCCTCATGCTAACTCAGAGCAAGAGTTGAGCATGATATCTGACACCACGGCTCCTCCCCCCGCCCCCTTCTCTCCCCACTCCCAGCAACGGAGCTGCTTGAGAGTGCCACATATAAAGATAAGAAAAAACACACGACAGCCCCGCCCCTCGTGCCCCGCTAAGGACACTAAGACCCGAGCAGCTTCTGGCTAAAATGGCATTGCACATGGTCTTGCAGACAGGACCAGCAGGCCAGGGTCACCGACCCCTGTTTCTTGTGGCCCAGAGGCAGCATGTGGAGAATGAGCCGCTTTCCCGAGTCTTGGCACGAAAAGCCCATTTTCTCATTATCTTAGTTTTCATTCTCTGGGATTGATGTGGGGCTTGGCTGACAGTCAAGAGCTTCAGAACAGGAGGCTCGCAAATACAGTTATTTCTAGCATGCTGATGCTCTCCACTAATCACGGTTTAAGTGGCATGCCAAAACTAGACTTTGCTTTCTAGGGCCCCATTCTGAGGTTTGCACTTTAAGGTGAAGAGGTCTTAAAAGCCTTCCTAACACAGCGCGTTTCACTTAAGGAAATTTTTGGCTCAGGAAAACCAATTTGACACTATTGGGAGTATGCCAATAGAGAAAAAAAAATTGCTGTGTGGCCTTCATTCTGCTCTGGGTAGTATTTTAAAACACACATTTTTATAAACTTTCATTTGCCAGTTCTATGTCTTCTGAGTTGATTTCACAGGGAAGTTTCTAGGAGCCACATCAAGATTGGGTTCAAATAAAGAACAAAAACTATCCTATGAGAGTAGAGGCATCGCAGACAGGTCTCAGGTGCATGCATGTGTATATCTGCTGTTGTGGGTAGATGGAGGACAGCATGCAGTGGGGTGCTGGGGAGTGAAATGAGAATGTGGGGCAGAAACATGGCATCCCAAAGAAGCTAGAGTTCACCTCCAACTTTGCTTCCAGGCCCCAATTAAGTTTTTCTGTTGATAGGAAAGATAAGCACTGTGTTCTCTCTAAATACTTGACCTGCCCTCAAACAAATGCCCTACATACATATCCCAAAATGCATGTAGGGGAACAGGTCAAGAAGCAAACACCATTTGAAATTCATTTCTTTAATTTTCAATAACTTGCCCAGGAAACATATTGCTAATGTGTTTCCCATGAGGAGGGGAAGCCAACCTTTTCTGTGCATGTTAAAGAAAAGCATGATCCTTGGAAGCAGAGAAAGGAGTCAGTTTTCAATGAAAGTATTTGTAGTCCTTGGGCTGAGAGGATTGACCTAGGTTCAAATGACTAATGGAGAACAGACAAATAGTCCTTCCGTTCTCCCAGTGTCATAGAAGAATGCAGCATTATGCTGAAGACAAGATTTAATAAGCTTAAACATGTTAATGTAAAAAAGATGAAATGCAAGTCACAGACGGAATCTAGGTAGTGTGTCCAGGACCATATAGCAGTTTTACAAATTGTTTATTTCCTTTACCAGATGGACCTTTTAAATTTTCCTCTCTGTGTACCTTAGTCCTAATGGAAAATCCCCCTGAAACGCTTCAGTGCCTGCATTACCTTTCTGGGATTGCGGCCAGGCTTGGTGCACTCAGGGTTAATGCCAGCCTGGAGCGGCTCTCTGCCCTCAGTGAGGTTATTAAACAGGAACATTTGACTCATAATTTGTTCTCCTCATGTTAAGTAGATTGCAATAACTCAGCTGTCCAGGATCTGTTTATCAATGTTCTGTGGCTTTCAGCAGTAGATATTTTATAACCACTAAATAGATGTTCAAACCACTCATCAAATAAAAATCTCCTATACTCAGGGCGGGTGTTATCATCACACCCCACCAAGTGAAGAGCCCTGGAGAGGTAGCAACCCTGACCTACAGTCTATCAGGCTTAGCCAGATCCTCATCTAGTAAATGGCTTTAATACGAACTGGCCCAACCTCAGAAGTGTAACATTTCATGGGCTCTTCATTAGCCTATACTGTCCTAATAAATTGCCATTTTATTGAGCTTCCTGTCTCCTTTATATGCTTTCAACTAAATGTCTTTCTATGCATTTCGATCAAGAATCGAGACACAAGGAAAAATAACAAGGGTAGATAAATAAGACCCATTACAATGCTTTATGTTTCAGATTTTTTTTAAAATTTTTGAATTTGTGTGTGCATATATACATAATGTGTATACTGCATGTGTACATGTGTGTATACAATGTGTGTGCATGCATTAATGTGTATGAGTGTGTGGGGGCATCCTGTGTCATGCCTTGAGTATGGAGGTCAGAGGAGAGCCTCAGATATCTGTCTCTCTTCTTATTGTTTGTTACTGTATATTCCACACTTGCAGGCTGGTGAGTCTTCACCTTCCTCCAGCCGTAAGGGCACTAGGATTACAGAGCTCTGCTACCATATCTAGTTCTGCTATCTGGGCTCTGGGGATTTGAACTCGGGTCCTTGTGCTTGCATGCAAAGGGTTCTTTTCAGCCATCTCCCTGGCTCAGATTTCAGAATCTTTGCATGCACACTAGGAAGACAGTTTGAGGGTGGAACCCATGTCATCATGGAATTTGCTTATGTTCTATATAATGCACAAATTATGCAAATTCTATATTATGTTCAAATGCACAAAGCCTGGGCTTAATTTCATACAATACTTTAGTGCACCCCTGTTTTTCCTTTGACTCACACAGGTCAGGGGTTGAATTTTCCACATAAGGTGACATGTTGGCACTCCACAGTAATTTTGGATTTAAAGTAGGATAGATTTTATATTTTTTCATAAGGGATGTTGGTCTATGCAAACTGCTAATGCTGTGTCCTTCAAACTAGATTGTTCTAAATTATGAGGAAATTCTTACTATCATGGACAAATTTCCTCTGAAACAGTCTGATTTTTGTTTACGAACTACAGTGATTTTTGGCATTTCCATCTGGCATAAGAGATTATCTCCTCAAATGCAGGTACCCAACTATTTAATAGCAATAATGAAATCAGAGCCTGTAAAGCCTCTTCGATGGGATGAAAGACAGCACAAGAACTAAAATTAATCTATGGCCACCAACTTTATAATTAAATGGAAATTCCCATTCTAGGGAAAGGTGCTAGGGCTTCAACTTTGAAGTTCAGTTCTTATATTTATCAGTCATATAAACAAAAGAACAACCCCATTTGCATTAAGCTTAGTTGGGACACTGTGACCTGCAATTGGAGAGAACTCATCTCTTTTACTGGAAGGAATAGGGTCTTGTGGTTAGCTCAGTTTGGATTGCTGGCATATCTAGAGTAGAAGAGAGATACTGAACAATAGCCGTGCCTCAGCTTTGTAGAGGTACAAGAAGAGACACTTCCCTGAGGATTATCAGTCACTGAGAAAGACAACAGAAGAACAAGAAGACAAACATGTACAACTACTATCCTAAAACCCCTTTCTCTGGCTGTCCTTGCCATCTGTGGGGTGTGTTAATCACAGGATATTGTTTCTATCACTATAGCAACTACTAAGACTCTCATAAAGAGTGATTTATAATTAGGGAATAAGTTAAAAGATTATTAGGGGAAATTCTCATGAGGAAGTGCTGTTTTTTATTGCTCTGATTTATTAGCATATCTAACTATACACATTCATGATGTTTGCAATGATATTGATATTGCAATAGAGGCATACGACATGCAAACTTCACAGTTTCCCTTAAATCCTCCTTTCTCCATTTGCTTTTTCCTTTATTGAAAATAGAATTATTTTCTCACAGAGTGCATCCTAATTCTGGGTTTTACTCCTTCCAGTCCTTCCCACACTTCTTCCTACCCTCCCTCCCTCCCATCTGTCTGTATCTCATTAGAAAACAAACAGGCTTCTAAGTGATACAATATGGTACCAAATAATAAAATATAATATTATAAAACAAAGACTAACACATCAGTATAGGGCAAAAGAAATAGAAGGAAAAGAGTCCAAGAGAAGGCACAGGATATGGAGATAGACTTGTTCAAACACTCAGGACTGCTATAAAAATGGTAAACTAGAAGCCATAATATATATGCAAAGGAAATTTAGGTTAAAAAAAGATAGGGAAAAATCATGTAAGTAAAATAAAATAAAACAATAGTAAGACAATTTAAAAAGAAAAAAAGAAAAAGAAAAAGCCTCAACATCACATGAAACCACAGATCTCCAACGATATTATTGAGTTCATGTTGTATTGGCCATCTGCCTTTAAAAGTTTTCTGAAACTTTGGCCTAGGTTTCTTCTCTTTTCTCTATTTCTATTATTCTTAGATTTTTGGTTTTTTTATACTACCCCAGATGCTCTGAATATTTTATGCCAGGGTATTTTTTTAGATTTAACATTTTCTTTGGTGGAGGTGTTTGTTTCTTTTATCATATCTTCAATGACTAAGATTCTCTCTTCCATTTCTTGTATTCTTTCTGGGAAGGCTTGCCTCTGAGGCTCTTGTTCAAGTGCCTAATTTTTAATTTTCAAATATCCCTTATTGATCCTATTTTCACTTTCAGATCTTAAACTGTTTTCTTCGTTTCTTTCCACTATCTGTGTCTTTGTGGATTTCTTTAAGGGGGTTATTTGTTTCCTCTATCATGCTCTTAAAGGCTATTTGAAAGTTCTTGCCTTGTGCTATGTAGCCACACTCTGGGCCTACTGTGCTAAGGTTGCTGGACTTTAGCATATACACGATGTCCAGGCTGTGATTGTGTTTAGGCTGATGTCTGGTGTTCTGTGAAATCCATGAGAGTCTGTCTGTCTCAGGGGTATCACGTATTTATTAAGATAGGGAGTGGAGGAAAATACACTCTCAGACACAGAAACAAATAAACAGCTGTGGTTGTCCTCAGTCTGCCCAGGAGAGAAGGAAAGCAGCCAGCCAGTCTCTGACCACCCCAAGAACAGCAACTTCATGCCCCCTTCTCAGATTTTAAGCAGTCATGTATCCAGCCAGGAAGCCACATCCTAAGGCTGGTACTTCAAAGCTATTGGTAGAATCATTTCCCGCAACACTCTAGGGATCTGAATTTGGGAAAACTGTAATTCTAGGTGCTGATATCTGGGCTTGTCTTTGTTGGGTGGGTGTTTTGTTCCTTGGTTTCTGTTTTCTTTCTGGTTCTTACTAGGGTGTGGTGGTTGTATGTTGCCTGCTAGGAAACTTTTCTGGGATCCTGATAGATGTGGTCACTGTGGGTTCTGGTTAAAATGTGTTCTACCTTTAGGAACTGACTCTTAAGAATGAGGGTTGGGCATGAGAGGGTTCTCAAGAGGGAGCAAAGCATGGTACTCTACCAGGATCTGCTTAGTCTCCTGGGAATGGGGGAAAAAAGGGGGAGAGGCCTTAGCAGCTAGTCTGCTGCAGAGCTGGGCATGAGACTGGAGGTTGGATATGAAGAAGAGGAGGAAGAATAAAGAGCTGAAGCTTGTTTTCTTGTTCTCTGGACTACCTGCTTCTCGGGCAAGCTTGACTGCCATGTTCCCATGGGATGCCTGCTGCAACTGGAAGATGGGATAAAAGGATGGGTCCGGGAGGAGGCTTGTAGGAGAAGATCTATCAGTGTGATCCCCAGGAAATGGGGGAAAAGGGAGGGGCAGGCCACAGCAGGTGATCTGCTACATATTTGGGGTGAGACTGGGAAACTTTGGAGAAGAGGAGGAAAAGGTAAAATCAACAGTTAGGTTACCTGCTTCCTTGAACGGAGGAGCAACTTGGATTCCCAGAGAGTACCTGCTGGAGTTACAGACTGGGATAAAGTGTGGGAAGGAAGATTGGAGAGGGGAAATCTGTGTGATGGGAGCCATGGGGGAGGTGAGGCCACAGCAGGTAGTCTGCTACACAGTTTGGAATGAGATTGGGACATCGCATTTGGAGAAAGGGGAGATCTGCAACTAGCCTACTGTTTCTCTGGCCTGTGTGGCTTGTGCTTCCCAGGGAATATCTGCTGGTGTTAGAGACTGGAATAATGGGATGCTTAGGAGGAAAGAAAGGTAGAGATCTATTGTAGATATGTGCAGCAGAGGAATTGATACAGATCCGGTGCTAAAACTAGGGGATTGGAATTGGAGGAGAAGAGGAGGAGGTGAAAATCCGCAGTTTGAGGAAGTGCAGTTTAATATGAAATTTGATGTAGAAATATGAGGTAACAGAAATAGAGTCTAAGGTGAAAAGATCACTGAAGCAGAGCATCTTAACTTTGTAAGAGTGTAAGAAACTACGATGTATTATAATATCATATATAATATTAATGATATATAGTTACTTTATGTTACATATTATATGTCATGTAGATATTTTACCACATAATGCAGTATATATAAATATACATATGTAACATATAAAAATACAGGATTTACTTTAAAATTTTACTACCTAAGTAAAAGTACTAATAATGTAATAATGAATATGCATTTATAATATATATAGTAGTAACATATAAAATGACAAGAACTCAAAATGTGGGACCATTGAGAGAATTATTTTATTTTAATGTTTTAATGAAGTTCATTAAGATAGATAATTTAATAGTTTATACTATAAACTCTAAAGCAATTATTATGAGCAAATTTAACACAGGATGTATAAACACGAAATGTAAGACCATGCATATACTAAAAAAAAAAAAAAAAAGGAATTCTGTGGTAGAATGTTTTCTGTATGATGTAAATAAAGAACTGTTTGTGCCCATGCACACCACCGTAGAAGTGGGTGGAGAATCAGAGGCAGCCAGGTAGAAGGAGGGTGGAGTTAGTCACTCTGCATCGGACCCCCAAGAGGAACAGACATGTAGAGGTACCGGCCAGCCACGGGCTGAGAGCCACGTGGCGATCAAATCAATAGAAATGGGTTGAATTGGGATGAAAGAGCTAGCTAGTAATGGGCATAAGACATGGGCCAAACAGTGTAAAAGATATAAGCGTATGATTTCATTTCTTTGGGGGACAAAAGCCGCGGGCGCGCAGACCAGGTTTCAAATCCCCCACCCACCACGGACCCCAGGCAGATCACAAACCTCCCGGACCCAAAACGGGCCGGGGGGGGGGGGAACATTCTACAACAGAATTCCCTTGAGAAAAGACTGAAAAGGAGGAAGAAATGAAGAAACACATGCGTTAAGCTTAATAAGCATGAGCATAGGACACGTAAATGCCACTCAATCAATAATTACACTGAGGTAGCTGAGTTAACTGTGTATTAAAAGTGGGGAAACGGTTTGGATTTTAAAATCAAGACTAATTTGTGCCACTTATAATAAGCACATTTTAGTGATGAAGCAAAGACAACTTGGAGGTAGTAGGAAGGAAGGAAGTATGATATGCTTGGTGGAGGGTCACCAGAAAAACATGCTGAGGCTTCCTGCCATGCCTGTACAACATGCTGTTAAGATGAGGCTAATCTACTCCCCATTCCTTTGGGCGTGAGCTGGCATTTGAGACTTGAATAGTGACCAAGGTACAGCAGTCATGTCTGTGTGAAGCTTCTGAAGGGACATCACCATATACCTTGTAGAATTTGCCTGAGATTTGAGAATATTTTCTCTTTCATTGCTCCCTTTGAGAAGCACACTGCCATGCTATGAGATGGCCCTGTCTTTCCCTGTGAAATGAGAAAGTCAGAGGATGAGGGTATAAATGCTACCCAGATGGGATCCCTCCACACAGATGGAAACATGTTAAATTGGAATATTTGTTCATAAAATTTCCTTTGATTTTGTTTTCTTTTAAAACCGTCTTACTAGAATATACGATTCTGCATATTGGGTTTTATTATGAGATCTTCTTGCCCCTCTCCCACTCTTACTAAATCCCTTTCTCTTCTCAACAAGACCCCCTTGGACGTTTTTGTCTTTGTGTGTATGCTTGCATGTGTGCATGCATTTGACCCCCTGAGTTTCACCAGAGTTATTTACAGGAACACAGGCACCTTACCATTGACTATATCACTGAAGAAAATAGCTCTTTCTGTTTCATCAACAGTTAATTACCTGGAAGTCTTCAGGGCAGCATGGACTTCACGGGAGGTGAGTTCAAGAGTTGAGCAGCCAGGCCACTTCTAGAACTCAATGTTCCATGCTGCTCCCCCCGCTTTACATTATATGTATGCAAGTCAAAAATTACCAAAGGACAGATATTATTTTGAATTTTTAAAACAAGACTTTGTGCTACTCATAATGCATATGTCTCAGTGATGAATCACAAACTGATTAAAAGGAAAAGAGCAGAAGAAAGAATGGCAGAAGCAATAATTCTTTTTGCTCCTCTTTCTGGAAAGCTTCTTGATTCTTGGATGATTTTTATTTTGCTTAACATTTAGAACTTAGTCATAAAATTCATGGTCAGCTTTGGAAGGGATAAGAAAGAAGGAGGGGTGAAAATAGTGGTATGTCAGGACAGTTATACACACCATCCTTCCCATACCACTCTCAACTAGGTGCTTGTCTGGACTGTTAGGGACAAATACAAGGCCAAGCCCCAGGATATTGCAGAATTGACTATGTGTAAGATAATAAAAACAATTTCAGGGAGTATCTGCATTCAAGGCTGAAAATTGATACGCTTCTATTTTGTACCTTAAATAATATCCAGGTGTATTGTCTGTCATGAGTGCATAAATACATGAATGTATCAATAATGATGTTAAGTGATAAAATTAAATACTCAATAAAAGTGAGTAGTCCCCTATCATACATAAGATATCAACAACTCAAAAATGGCTCCAAATTTAATGTAAATACCCCTTAGCACATTAAAATGATACAACACCTTAAATATATGTTTAAATTAAAAGATTTTTCCCTTATAAGATTTTGCATGTTAAATTTAAGGGCAGTAAAGCCTGGGCGTGGAGATATGGACCTGTAATCCTGTAATATCAGCACTTCTGAGAAGAGATGCTTCTGTATCGACTTCTAAGGTATTTCTTCCCTCCCAACCTTGATGTCATTTACCATTATTTGTTTTCTTGGTGGTGGTCATTTTGACCAGGGTGAGATGGAATCTCAAAGCAATTTAATTTACATTTCTCTGGTGTCTGGAGATGCTGACTACTTTGAAATATTTAAGCTAACTATTGACCACTTGTATTTCTTCTTTGGGGAGCTGTAGAAGTGTTTATTCAGATCACCAGCTTATACATTGTTTGGCAGCTTTGGATAGTTTAGCGTATCATTTTTTTGTAGTTTTTTATATATTCTAGATATTAACTACTTGTCAGAGGTATCACAGACAACAGTTTTCCCCTAGTCTATTCACTCTCCATTATGCCGATAGCTTTTCTTGCTGGGCAAATTCTTGTTAATTTTATGTAATTACATCTGTCAGCTGGGGAAGGAGATTGTTTCTTGTATTAGTGGAATTCTGTTCAGAAATTTGTTGTCTAAACCTATGATGTCCTGGAATGTTTTCCCTTAATAGTTTCAGTGTTTCTGGATTTGTTTTTTGTGGTGGTGATTGTGGTGCTAGTGTTGGTGTGAGTGTGCATGTGATCAAGTGTGTTTGGGTGACCACACAGGCCAGGCAGGAGAAGGTATTGGGTCCCTGAGAGCCGGAGTAAAAGGCAGTTGGAGGTACACCATGTAGTTGCTAGGAACTAAACCTGTGTCTTCTGGAAGGGCAAGAAGCACTCTTAACCCCTGAGCTCCTCTGCAGTCTAAATATTTCTAGCTTTAAATTAAGGTCTGTGATCCATTTTGAATTTTATTTTGTTCAAAGTGAGTGATACAGGTTTAATCTTTCTTCCACAGATACATATCAAATTTTGCAAGCACTATTTATTGGAAAGAGTGTCCTTTTGTTCCAGTGCATGCTTTTGTCCTCTTTGACAAAAATTAGGTATCCATAGCTGTGAAGGGTTATCTCTGGGTATTTGATAACACTCCATTGTTCTATATGTCTGATATTGAGGACAAAGCACACAGTGAGAGATGATCAGGGGCAGGGAGATAAACAGGGAGTGGATAAGAGAAGGGAAAAAATCAACCAAAATAAAACATATATAAAAACACTATATGGAACCCTGTTATTTTGGTAGTTAATATTTAAGCAAATAAATAAATTTGAAAATACAATGACTTTTTTAAAAGGGGAAAAAAGAGACTCCTAGATGCCACTGCCACCTCAAAATTATCTACCCACAGAGTCTAATGAAGGCCAATGTCATTACCATGATGTCATTACCTCGCTTTTCTCCTCCCACAAACAATCCACCAGAAAGACATCTTGTAACCAGTTTCTCATATTTAACACAATGCCTTCAAAACATTTGCCAACTTAAATTAGAATGTCATGTTAAAAACAAAAATAAGACACCCTCAAATTGCAAGTTCACCTATCTTGCCTGGTAATATATGCCTACAGATGATGTCTGGGTCAATTATAAGCTGCCTTGTATAGAAGTGCCTCAGTCAGACCCAGCTACCTCCATTCTATAACCACATGTTCACTTATCCTTCAGTCTTTGGGCAGACAGACAGTGATAAATAGTATGTATAGACAGATAAATAATAGAAAGATAGATACAGATAGATAAATATTATACAGAGGTAGACTATAGATATAGATTATAGATAAACAGATGTTAAATGACAGAAACAATAGATAATAGATAGATAGACACACAACAGACAGATAGATGACAGATCAATGATAGATAAAAGATAGTTACTGGAGGTAGATAGTAGATTGATTCGACAGACAGACAAAGTTCCTAGAAAAAAAAAAAGACACGATGTCTATTCTACTATCTTTTATAGACACAGAAGCCATGTTTTAAGAGAAAGGTTATAAAATTTTTTGTTTGATATGAGAAGGTGTAAAGACATTTTGTTAAAGATTAAAATTACAGAAAGAGTAAAGAATATGGAACATTTTTATAATCTATCATTTTCCAGAGCAAAGATTCAAAGATAAGATCAATGGGTTTCTGATCAGAACACAGTGGAATAAGAAGGTGGAAGGTTCCAGAAGAAAATGTCTAAGAGTGAGAATGGGACTGATATGCTGACGTGTGGGACCAGACTGAAAGGAGTTCTAGAGTGTTCTCTCAGACAATATAACCACATAATGTGGATCTTAAAAAGCAGCTCCTTCAATGGAATGGTACCTATATAATTATGTTAAGTGGCCAAATTGTGGGTCCGCAAGAAACCAGCTGACAGTGCATATAAATATTCAGACAGTTAGCACTGGATAAACTGGGAGCATTTCAAATACAGTAAATGTGGTAGAACATGGACTTTGGGAATGTGGTCATGTTTATAAATTTAACAACATACATATTTGCATGATCGTAATAACATGAACGACAATCATTTATTTAGCAACACAAATATGATATAAGAACAAGAAAACAGGGTAGGGAGAGGTATGTATTTAACGTGGAGAAAACAGTCTCGGGGCTTAGGAAGCAAAACCCAAACTATCAGCAGTAACTTCAACATACCTCAAGAATAGATGGCAAAACTTGACACAGATGTTTGGTTTGCAGACAAACCCCAATGTGTAAGCCTAAAAGCAGGGGTGTAAAGTTATGTAATTATTGTTAAAATTTTGTTATCCTAATTAGTATATTAGCGGGCTGTTTGACAAAAATTATTTAAAGAAATCTAGGCGAAATAATGCAAAGTTTAATTTGAAATGTGTGAGGTGCACTCAATTAAATATAGAGAAAGCAGTTTCATGATTTCTAATTACAGATGGTCAGTCTTTGTGGCTGTCTTAAAAGGGTAGCTAATGTAGTGGAGAGTAAGAAGGAATTTGAAACCTTGAATTGCCTTGGGAAGGTTTCCAAAACTCGTTAGCATTTGCTTGCAGGGATGGTGGCATGGATATGAGACTAAAGTCACAGCTTTTAATGATTTCAAATGCTTTTTCCTGGGGCTGCAGATAGGGCTCGGAGGTTAGAAGTGCTCACTACTCTTCTAGAGGACTCTGGTTTGGTTACCAGTACTCACATTGGGTGGCTCACAATTGCCTATAACTCCAGCACTAGGGGACATGATGCCTTCCCTCTTCTGATCTTGGGCACTCATATGTATGTGGCACACTTGCAGACAGACAGACAGACAGACAGACACACACACACACACACACACACACACACACAAACACACACACCACCATCACCACTACCAGCAGCAGCAGCAGTAGCAGCAACAGCACAAAAAAAATAAATAAATAAAATAAATCTTTTTAAAAAAATCTTTCTCGTGGACAGAAAAATGACTTATCAGATGAAAATGCTTTCTCTGTAAGGCTGACAAGCTGAGTCAATCCCTGGAACCTAGATATAAAGCCACATATGTGATATGCATCTTTAATCGTAGGAGGAGGTAGAGCTAGGAGACTCTCCTGGAAGGTCACAGGAGCAGAGCAGCTGTAGATACAAAAGAAAGCCCTTGCGACAAACAAGATGGAAGAAGAACTGACATCCTAAAATTGTTCCCTGATCTCCACATGTATGACATGGCACACATGTGCCCACAATCACATACATGCCACATATACATTAACACATCTACATTAACAGATAAAATTTTAGATTTTAATTTAAAATTTTTCTAGATGACAACTGTGGTAACTTTGTCTTAGTAGAACTTGCTATTTTAAGAACAAAATTAGACTTCATCCAGAGACAATGTGTGTGAGTAGAGACAAAATGCACCACAGTAGAACACAAAGGTTAACCCATCCTTAAACAGTGGCATAATCTTTTTATCTATTGTTTGTGGCCAGGTGCTTATGAGTGGCTGAAGGGCTTTATAATTTCATAAATAGGATTATCTCAAAATCCTTCTTGTCAGGGAACTAACAATAATTGACAGTGGTTTGTGTCATGACTTTGTTGAAGCAGCTCTCTTTCATTTTCTCTATTTTGAAGATTACCTGCCAGAGTTCTTCCTAGAGGCCGGTTAAATTAATGCATTAGCTGTGGAAATGGACAGAGACTGGGAGCCATTGTTCCCAGAGGTGTGTTCATGGGGCATTCATGAGTCTCATTGCAGTCTCCCTGTGTGATGCACTCATTTTTAAATAGAATTCATACGAACTAAATAAAACATATCCCAGTGGTGAAGCCACTTTGTGCTGTTGAGCAGACCACTCTTTAGACCTTCTTAGAAACAATGCCTCTGATGATTTTAGACCCTGGCTTTGATATCTCTAATTTCACCTCCAAATTCTAGAATGTAGAAGTGAAGAAAAATGGGAGAGTTTTAGCCAGCCACTACAATAGTTTATTTTTTTTAATGTTGTTATAACATATCTCTATAGAAGAAAAATGACTAACACTTTGAGGAAGAAAGCAGATGTTACTCTTAAAATTTAATTGGATGCCTGATGAGTAGCTTTACTTTCTGGAGAAATCATGTATAGATCACACAGAATTGGTTAAAATAAGTAGGTCTGAATGCCAGTATCCCAATGGCATCTTCTTCATGCAATGAGGCAGTTCTCCAGAGTGTGTCAACTGGAGGCAATTGATGGCCTTGCTTATTCATTTCTTTTCTGAGTTTGTAACTTAAGTTCCCAGTTGGCTATTCATTCTCAGCTCATGTTTTGTTAACCTACCTATAGGTAACTACATCCCATCATTATAGGATCCTTAATGTTAAAAAAGTTGAGTTTGCAGCCAAGAAATGGAGACAGCCTGGTTCTTCCTCAGTTGATGATCAGATAAAGAAAATGTGGTACATTTTAAAAAATACTTTGTGTAGGTGTATTTATGTTATTGTCTTGGGCATATGAGTTTTGTTTTATGAGTATGTATGCATACTATGTGTATGTCGAGCATCCTCAAAGAGAGTACAAGAAGAGGGCTATCTTGACCACCTGATATTTACATCAGTCCTGGATGTACAAATTCTGGTCCCAAGTTGTATAGAAAACTCTTTTACCCAGTGCACTATTTCCCTAGCCCTGAAGAGAAGTGTGGAATATGAATTTGAATGACTTTAAGCAATATAAAATAACTTATCAAATTTGTCTTGGACATTTTCATGCATGTATGTAGTATATTCTGATTACTATTGATTCCTATTACTTCCTACCCTCCTTAAGTCCACACCCCCACCCCCTTTCCACTCCCTACAAGGTCGAGTCACACAGTCCCCTCATTCTTGTGACTCACTAAATTTAATCAAGGCCACCTTGTGATTTCAGGTATTGTACACTGAAACTTGGTGGCTCAGAAGTAGGTACCTAGGTGAAAACAATGCTTCCTTCTCCCTTAGAATCTATCAGTAGCCAATAATTGGGCAAGGAGAAATAAGCCTTCGTGACCTGCCCTCTCTGATCCTTGATGGCCTGTGGAAGGGCCTGGTCTTGCACAGATCCAATGCAGGCAACTTTAGCTGCTAGAAGCCTGTGATTACTTTGACTGTACCATGCCCTGAAGATGAAGAACATTTGGTAGCCTTTTTTCCTTTCTTCAGGCTGTTACATTCTTTCCACTCCTCTTCTGGAATGTTTCCCGAGCCTTAGATGGGATGGCATAAATGTTCAGGGCTGATCCCTGAACCCCTCTTTTTCCCAGCATATTGAGCAGCCATGTGTTTTTATATTCACCAGGGTTTTCTACAAAAAAAGTTTCTCTGATGAAAGCTAAGAGTGGCATTTGTTTAAGTTATGAACACAGATATTGACAAGATACCTTAAGTGCTTCTATAGTACGCTATAAAAATAGAAATAGAAGTTGGAAGGGATGGGATAGGTTATGAAAATTAGCCTCATCTATGGAACTGTATTATTTAGTTAATATTAAGACTTTCATCTGGAAGTTTGACAAAATGTACACTACTTTAGATGGATAAATTTAGAAGGAACATAAATGACATAGTGTAGCAGTTAAATAATAGAAGCAAAAGAGCACACACAAGAAGGAAATGTGTTCTGCCTTTTGTTTGCCCATATGGTGGAAGCAGAGAAGGAGGCTTGAAGGAAACTCAGAGTTGGGATCCACAGAACTTCAAACTCTGCAGTTTGGATATAGCTGAAGAAATGAAGATGCTCATTCCATCCTATCTGTGGGATAATATGGGATATCTTTCTGTATGCTGACAATGTGCTTTGTTGCCATTTGTTAATAAAGAGACGGTTTAGCCTATGGCAAGGCAGCTTGGAGGCAGACGGGAAATCTAACTGGAGATAAGGATGGAGAAGGGTAGAGTCAAGGAAAAGCTGCAGGCTGCCACTCAAGGAAGCAGGAAGAATAGAACACAGGTAAAGCCACAGAGCTGTGTGGCAATACATAGATTAATAGAAATGGGTTGAATTAAGTTATAAGAGCTAGTTGATAGTGAGCCTGTGCTCTGGGTTAAACAGTTTGTAATTAATATAAGCCTTTGTTTGATTATTTGGGACTAAACAGTTGCAGGCAGGGCTGGACCTTGGGGCTGGGAAGACAGCATTAAGTCATGGATGAATTCTGGGAGAAGTGAGTTCAGAGAAAAGGTGGTTTTAGTTTGACTATGTGCAAATGCAAGACATGACTCTCACATAATATGGGCAAATCAAACAAAGGGAGAATAGGAAACAAAGCAGTAAATATTACCAATATTGAAGCTGCTCCCAAAGCTGAGGTATATATAATCCAATCAGAGGTTGATGAGGACCAGCAAAGCTGTTAAGGAAATGGATACGTAGGAGATAATTATAGAAGAAGTGCTAAGAAATGAAACCAAGAAGGTGATGACATTGCAGGTATTCCCCATTTCCTATTGGAGCCCTGCTGTGCTTGGTTACCTGGGAGACTGGCTTGCATGAGCAGTACCCCTGACTCCTGGTCTCTGAGAGTGGGTCTATGGTGGCCCATGAAAAGATGCAGCTCAGAGGGCAGGAAGAGAATGAAGATGTAGTATCGATTTTCCTAGCTGCCTCCCTTTGGCATTGTCCTGGCTTCTCCACAACCCTATGTGAAGCCCACGACATGTGACAGGTGGTGACCCAGCTCCCACATCTTGTACCCCAGATTGTCACCACATTTCATTAGCTTCAATGTACTTAGCATTTTTTCTTCATTTGCTGTGCCTCACTTCATCTTTATCTTCTTTATTTTAAAATTTGTTAATTGGCAAGCAATATCTCTATGTTTATAGAATGCACTGTGTTGTCTTAATGAATATATAATATGTAATATAAAATAGGGTAATTGGCATACACATCCACTCAGAAGTGACATGGCTCTGTTGAAAATATCTAAAAATCCTCTCAAGCTGTTTAGAAATATTGAATTGATTATTGTCAACGAATAATTATTGTCTTACATAGCTATTGGAAGCTATTTTTTTCTTTCCAAGTATGTATTTTATACTTGTTGACCATCCTCTTTCCAAATCCTCTACCTCAAGGCACAGGTAACCACTATTCTGTACTATACTTTTACAGGGTCAAACTTCAAACCTTCTATAGGTGAGTAAGATTATTCAGAATCTGTGTTTCTGTGTCTAGCTTATTTCAGTTTATATAGGGACCTTCAGGTTCATTCTTACTATGCCTAATGGAAGCTTCATTGTTTTATAGTTCAGCATTATTCCACTGTATTTATTCAGCACATCTTCACTATCCATTGTAGACACCCAGGTTAATTTCATGCCCTCTCTGTTATGAACAGTGCTGCTGTACCAAACGTGAGAATATTGCCTATGTTCACCCTTTACTTGTTATTCCTTGAGTTAGTGTGGATGTGCCATCTGCCTCCTGCTAGGATCCCTATGGATTTCAGGATGAATCCAGACAGAAGCATTTTCCTGGAATCCACACTGGAAGAGTTTTCAAAGAGCTCTGACCAAGGAATGGGATGAGGATTAGTGAAAAAAAAAAAAAAAATCAGCATTTGCCTTGTTCAAGGTTTTTTTTTCAAAAAAATGTTTCTTCTTTTCTTCCCTTTTTTTTTCCTTGAGAAATGATATGAGCAGGGATTCATTTGCAGGCTTTGGCAGAAAAAAAATGAATGGTTAAAAAAAGCAATAGTAAGTAAAATGATTGCTTTGACAAGGCTGGTGATTTAGGGAGACAAAGAGAGAGATGGACATCAGTCTGGAGCAGAACTAATCTATACCTTTAAAGTTAAGGAGAGTTGAAAATACCACCATAAAACAGCTTTCTTGGGGTCAATTGCTTGATTGTCACATAAGGCAAATGGCCTCTTTAAATTACCAAATCACCTTCTCCTCAGGATTTTAATATGACAGAAAGGCTGCAAATAGAACCAAGAGACAGCTAAAGATGAAATATCTACTTGGGTCTTACCTTTGTGAGTCATTGCAGTTATTAATCATTTATAGGACACCATAAGCCAGCACTAGGAAAACGATGATTTTTTATTGCTTGTTAAAAATATTTACATTTTCTTCTACCAGCTGTATATGAGGAATTGATATTTTCTGAATTGCTAAGTCAATAGCATCTTCCTCAAGCCATCAAAGGATTTGATAAACCAGCAAAACATGAGAGCCTCTGCCACAAATAAGTGGGAGGCACTTGCGCTGTCAGGCAATTAAGTGGACCTGAATAAGCTGATGTAATTAAGCTTCTTACTGCATAATTATCTTTATTTTAAATGTGTCTTTTGATGGAACATCTGTTCCCTGCTCCAGATATGAAAAGGACCCATGCTCATGAAGCAAACAGATCTGCAAGGGCCTCACACACGCTGCCTGAACCACTCACATTCAAGGCAACACATGTTGTCATTTTTTCCTTTGCCTGCAAGAGGCAGGTGTCCTTACACCCTCAGCCCATGCTGCCTGACCTCCGAGATAGCAGCAGCTGCCTGGAGTCTTATTACATGCAGCAGTCTCTGCGTGCCGAGGGGATTTCAGAGGCAGGGGTGCAGCTAGCTGGAAAGAATCCTTGAAGGAGACCGTCAGATGTGTGGGATGGGGCACCGGGAGTGAGCAGGATTCACTTGGAGTTCTGCCTTTGGGTGGCAGGGCTCATGATCTGTCCCTTTACTTTTGGTAGATAAAGTTCATCAAACTCGACCTGCTAAAGGGCAATCAGTATTGTTTGGGGGGAGTTGTAGCGCAGAGCTTTTGTTCGTTTCTCAAATCATCCGGCCGCAAACTGTTTGGCAGATCCCATTGCTGGTGCGGATTGGGGATTTTTGAATCACACAAATGTGAACGAAATGCTCTGCTAAGAGGCTGGTTTGGGCTCATATGCTGCTGCTGCTGTTTGTATGCTATGTGACCTAACAGTCACTGTTCTTTCCGACTTGATTTGCTCAACTTGAAATGTGTGATCTTGGCACCCTTCACACAGGAAAATGGCAAGAACCAAAAGGCTGACAGAAAATCTAATGGCTGGTGCCCATACCATCTCTGCTATCAGAATATAATCAACTCCTCCTCTTTCCTCTCTGCCAACACTGGGACCTAAATGCTAGCTTGTTGGTAAGTGCTGAGGCATAGGCTGTCACTAGAACTGGCCAACTTCTCCTAAGTTTGGAGAGCCAGAATTCACGACTTTAAGTTGAGCATTTGAAATGAAGACCATCCTTAGGGTTCCACAGTCACAGCCCTCAGCCTGGAGACCACAGCCTCACTGGTCCATAACGGAAGTGAACCTTTGTGTTTTGATTTTGCACCTCCGTGTCTTATATATAGTCTGATTATTTCTCTCCCTCAACATAAATATCACTCACCCTAGCACAGCTTCTGGCATGCTGATATATTGAGTCAAGGCCTTCATCTCCCTTCTTTTTTCTTAATAGCTTTGTTGAAACATGGCTCTCATACCATACAATTCATCTGCTTTAAGTATATGATGTATTGGCTGTATGTTCACAGAGGAGGACGTTCATCATCATAGTCCATTTTAGAGCGCTTTTACCACTCCAGGAAGAAATGTTACATCATGTAGTCATTACTTCCTATAGCCCTGGGCAATCACAAATCTTTCCCTATCTCTGTGGTTTTGCCTATTCAGGACATTTCATAGAAATGGAATTACATAATATGGAATGCTTGGCATATGATTTCTTTCACTTAGCATGATGCTCTAAGGACCATCCATTTTGTGGACTAGATCAATACCTGATTTGTTTTTATGCTTAAATAATATTCCATTGAAATGGATATCCCATATTTATTTATCCATCAGTTGGTGTGTGACTTCTTTACACTTCTTTTGCTATTATGCACAATGCCACTGAGCACATGCCTGCCAAGGCTTTACATGAGCAAACATTTCATTTTCTTTCTATACTTGTTTAGTGTAGGGATTGCTAAGTTATGTGGAAATTGTACTTTTAGCTTTTTAGTTTTTTTCTAAGTGCTGGAAATTGAACACAAGGTCTTATCCATGCTGGACAAGCACTGTACCACTGATTTGTACTCTCAGCTTTGTTTAGCTTTGAAAGGAGCCTATTTTTTTTTTTCACTTTTGATTTTGAGATGTTTGTTTTGAGACAGTGTCTTGTGGGCTAGAGCTTGGGATCCACCACTCTCAGCTTTCCTAAACTGTTTTTTAAAACATCTTTAAATATTTTAAGCCCCTACTATTAGTACATAAAGATTCTGTAATCTCCACGTTTACCAACATGTTTCATTTTCTTCGTATTGCTCATTTTCTTGAGAGATTTTGAGTTCCACTTTCCTCTTTGGTAGCTGCTCTAGTCTGATGCCAAAGCCTGTCAATGGCCTCCACTACCAGCCCTTGCTCCTTAATGCATCTTATTTGGGTACTTTGCCCTTTATATATGATCTACAGCCAATATAGTTTGTGCTGCCAAAAGACAGAAACCTAAGAAGCTGCTTTGGAGTCCAGACTGTGTGAAAACATGAAACATTCCATAGCAATAAAACAGAAACAAAGGAAGGAAGGAAGGAAGGAAGGAAGGAGACGAGAGATAAAATGCTTCATCCTAAAGCTGAAGGAAGGACTCTAGGGAGTAGGCATCATGTGACCAGCACACTGGGGAGGGGATTCTCAGGAGCTGTGCCCAGAGGACAAGACAGAATCTACCCCCGGAGTGAGCCTCTTATTCAATACTAAGCTTTAACACCCAGTCCTCAGTGGTCATCAGACATTCCCACATCACTGGTCATGGAAGGGAATGTACAGAATCCAGAACTAGCACCAAATGAACAAAGCAATGACTCTGCTACTACTGATCCAATCAGTTAAAAATAAATAACACTTGGTGGCTTTTAATTGTTTAATTACATTTATTTATTTGTGTGTATGTGTGGGCACACATATCCACATGAGCAATGAAGTGTGCAGAGGTCAAAGGCCGATTGTAATGATCCATTCTCTCCTTCCTGTATATCAGTCCCAGGGATCCCACTTGGGTCATTAGGTTTGGTGGCAATACCTACTGGGCCATCTCATTAGCACAGGTTAAAATTTTTATTAAATAGAAGAGAAAGGTTTCCTTAAGGGATTATGTGGAGATCAATTAGAATAAAGTTACTAAAGCTGCTTTGCAAACCATAGAGCATTGTGTTGTTTTTGCTTCTGTTGTTTTTTTTATTATCAATAAGGTTTTATTTTTTTATCCATGTATCCCCGTGTTCAAACTCCCTTCCCCTTCCCGTCCCTCCCAGTCACTCTCTCTTCTCCCATCATTTTATCTCCTCCTCAGCAAGGGCAGGAGGTCCCAAGGTCCTTAAGTGGCTTAGTTCAGCATCCACTCCAAGCAGATCCACTTTCCTCACCCCAACATCAAGACTAGATAAGAACAGTTCACATTTACTGAAAAGTTGCTTGAGTTGGACTTCAATTCTGGTAAAGATAATTTCTTTGTGAAACTTAGGAAAATAAGCCCCCACTCACTGTAATGCTTTTCTCAAATTGCTGTATCATTGATGCACATCCCAACCATGAGCAGGCAGCAGCTCTTTCTGGAACTCTAAAAGGGCACAGATGCTCACATCTGCATGCCAAGGTACAACAGCACTGCAGAAAAGCATACTTGAAGTCCACTATTATCTGGCTGGAGAAGGAGCAAATAGGTGCCCCAGAATGAGGCAGACTCCTAGAGAAAACCCAAACCAAAGGTGGGCAAAGCCAAAAACCACAGGGACACTAAGCTAGCATGTGTGCCTTAACAAATGCCTGTGCATGCATTTATAATTGATCAGCTGGGCTGTGCATGCACCTGCATTGAGGTGGAGGTTTGCCTCAGCTGGAAGATTCAAGATGGTCTCGTTCTCATTTGCCATCTCAGTAATGTGTGGGTTGGAGCAGATCAATTCTCTATGTGGCCAGTCATCTTTCAATTGCTTCACATGGTTGCCATTTGTGGTGGCCCTAGGACAAGGCTTCATAAAAACAAAGACTGGCACCTGAGAACTCACACATCATGTTAAAGTAACAAATCAGCTCAGATTAATCAGTTAGGGAGATAGACATGATAGCATACAATATAACAAGTGATTTATTATCCAACTTGTTGACTAGGGTATTGTTTCTATGAGCTTATAACATTATTAGACCATATATTGCTTTATCCATATTGTAGGTACGGCAATGGACCTAGGTTCTCACATTGCCCCCACCACAAATGAGACTCTACTCTGTCTCTCTACAGGTTCCCCAAGTCTCTTAATCATTGTTCTGTAACTACACACTGCCTTATCACCTGAAAGGTCTTGCTTTGTCTCTGTGCCAATATACCTCCACCTATTTCTCTCAATGGTATAAAACTCTACCTATTTTTTTTTTTATAACCAGGACCCAGCCTCCAGGGATATGTCACAGTCTTAACAGGCAAGCCAAGTTCATGAGGTCACCACTAATAAGAGAGCTGGCCCAGTTTCACTTTCAAGGTCACCCTCTCTCCTGTTAGGTACAATCTCTAGGTATCCAGACTACAAGACCCCCTGACTGCTTAGGACTTTTCAAAGCTGTCCAGTAGAACCCTTGACCTTAGAACATTTCCAGCATCCCAGACTTCCAGCAAGAGGCCTACTACCCTTCACTCTGTCTCCTCAAGACTTCTCCATGTTCCCTAGATCACTGACTACTGATATGTTCAGAAAACATGTCAAAAGATACAATCAAATCCAGATGCCCATGACACATCATAAAGACATGAGCAATGTAAAAGAATGTACATCTTCCCGCAAAGATCACCAAACCTAAGAACATACTGAAAGAGAGAATAGAAAGAATATGATAGCCTGGTGAAAAGGAAGAGCACTGTGGTGATATGTTACATATTTAATAATACCTGGAATATCAAGAGATCAAACCACAGTCAAACTAGGCAGAGGTAGCTCCAGAAGTTCCAGGGATAACAGAGCAGTGGTAACTCACATAGCTCCAGGAGTTCTGGATCTCTGAGTACAAGGCCAAACAGCTGATCTTCAATGGCACACACCTTTAATCCCAGCATAGTGAAGGCCAGGAGTGGTGACCTACGCCTTTATCCCATAAATCCAGAGACAGAGATCTTTCTTGTGTTTCTGTGAGTTCAAGGCTGACTACCAAATAGAGTAGCTCCTGCCTTTAATCTTAACCTGGATGGGATACACCTGGGTGAGGAGGGTATTTAAGGCAGGCTTAGGAAAACAGCAGCAATTAGAAGCGACCAGGAGTGAGGCCGAGGAAACTGAAAGATATCTGAGTGAAATTTGATTGTGGTGTTTCTCTCTTAGATATTTCAACCTTTCTGTGACATCTGGCTCGAAGTTTTACTTATTACAACCAGAATTAATGAAACAGAGTACTGTGTAATTCTGTCTTCTGAACATGGCATGGATGTTGTGCTGTTAGATAATTGCAGCTATGGTTTCCTGCTCAAGGTCAAGCCAGCAAGATTAATTCATATTCCAGTGGGTAGCATTAATTAGACTCAGTAGGTTACCGAGAGAGAAAGAGAGAAAGGATATGACAGTGGAACTGGACATAGTATGGGAAGGGCAAAGTTTTATGTGAATATAATCAAGACACATTGAATATGTGTAGAAAATTATCCAAGAATAAATAGAAGTTAAAAAACAAACCATACATATTTAGTGAATACACACACATACATGTATGCATGCACATGACCATCTAGTGTACATATATATTATCTAAGACACTATTTCTAGATGGTAGGTAGGAATAACTGTTCTTGTATATCAGGATTAAATGTAAGGATATGACAAAGAAAATATATCCCCATCTCTATGGAAAGATCGAAAAAACAATTACAATTACAAGCTCACATTCAGGAGAGCCCTGCAAATGGTAAACTACTTATTTTCAGGCATGTTGTTTCAACAGTCTGGTCTTAATCCTCTCATTTCTGAGAGGAGAGGATGAAGTCGAATACCCCCTCAGCTTTTTCAGCTCTGACATATTTGATTCTGGTGCCAGAATATAATCTCATCATATTCTCCACACGATTTTGTTCCAAAACACATTGACATTATGTTCAATTAGGTTGACTCATGTTCTTCATGTAAACAGTTGTGGTGATTGCCAAAATATGCCAACAAACCAAAAGGCAAGAGTTTTGAGTTCTTTCCTCTAATGCTCCAAAAATATTTCTGATGTGTTGAAAAACTGCTCTTTATTTGACTCATTTTGTCCTATCAAAAAATTTTAGAGGGCCCTTTTTTCTACTTTTTCTGGAATATAATCCAAAATTGAACAAAAATATTTGAACACGATGTCTTGGTTATTTTTTCCAAGTACATCTGTGTTCTAGTAAAAGCAAATGCACAAACTAGATGTTAATCTTTCTGTTTGATAAGCCAAAGATATTGATAAGCTCTTGCCAAACAGTTTAGATGTATTATAGATGAACATAACTTTTGTTGGACTGCATGCTGCCTGAGCTGTAGAATATGGCCCTGGGGCCTTTATAACTAGATTGGGATACCATAGAATAGAGTGTTCTCAGAAAAAAACCACATATGAAATTGTGAAATGTTTTGGAAAGAAAGAATTCCAAACTACCCTCTTCCCAGCAGATCTGATTACTCTCATGTGTTCTGATTTCACAGCAAACACGAATCCAGTTGACATTTGGGAAGAAAATTTCCCGAACAAATAATTTGTGGTATTCTTGGAAAGAATTCTGGGAGGTTGTACATAATGAGAAGACATGGCATGATCATACTTCAAGTTTATACCCAGTGAGTTTCTTTAATTAAAAGAATGCTAAAGTAAAGATATGAGCTCAGACTTTAGCATGCAGAAGTAGAGATTCATCTGCCTGCAGGATAAGAATGCAGAGCTCAAGGAAAGGAGTAGCATAGGATCAGTGGTGACTGAAGCAAAAGACCTTCTAGATATTGTCACCAGCATCTCCATAGCCTGGGAGGATCTGAGGGACCTAACCAAAATGGTTACATCTACAACACAACTCATGCATGCTCAGGGAATATTATGGAAATGGGTACAGAGAAATTGTAAAAGTCAGAAGATCAGGGTGTCTGTTATAATTGTGTGCCTCTCAGAAGTTGCAGAAAAGCTTCACCCAAGATACCTGAAATAATATGGCTGTCTATTCACCTTGAAGTAAAACACTAACAAACATGCTGTCATGGAAGCAAGAAGTCTCATGGGGCCCAATCCCCTAAATAAAGAACTACAGGCAACTAAAGAATGTACAGAGTGGAAGAAATAGTCTTTCCTGAGGATTAGCCCTGATTTGTTATCCAATACCAAAAGTCAGTCCTGAAATCATATAGGTAGAAATAACACTAAACAGACTGAACAGGTTGTATAGAATTCTATGTTTATGGATTTTTGATACATATATGGAAAAAGAAGCTATAAACTCAAGAGGGTGGAACAGTGGAGGGGTTCTAGAGAAGAGAATGGTGAAAGTTATATAATTATATTCTAACTTTAAAGATTTTTGAAAAAAAGTAATATAAAGGAAGAAAACTGCCAAGATCTTTGGTTGAAGAACAACATGTTTTCTTGGGATATAGGTCCACTGGTCTACATACAGTGAGCACTAACAACTGCCAACCCCAAGTACTTCCCCCAAGTGACCAGAAAAGCAGGATCATCTAGATTTCAACATAGTCACTAGGGTCATCAGTATCAGTAATCCCAGTCAATGATGCCTTGGGAAACTAAGTCAGATCAACAGTTTTCTGGCCTCTGCTTGAGGTATAATGAATAGAATTGTCCTGATTTGAACTGAGTCATAATTGATGCTCTTTGTGGGAGTTGTCAGATGAGAAACATAACCTTGTCCTTTTCCAGAAAGGAGTGATAGGCATTCTCTTGGTTGCAAGCAACAGTGCTCAGCATTACATATTCTATAATAATATATATAATATTCTAAGCAGGAGAGGGAACGTATTAATTTCAAAATACTATTTTAGTGATTTGATCTGTTATGTCACAAAATAGTGTAAAATGATAGCTTTAAACAATAGTTTCTTTTTTTTCGAGTTCTAGAGACTCAATAGGCTAAGCTTAGGAACTGGTAGACTTGGTATGATAAGAACTGCTTCCTGGGGCTGGAGAGATGGCTCAGAGGTTAAGAGCACTGACTGTTCTTCCAGAGGTCCTGAGTTCAATTCCCGGCAACCACATGGTGGCTCACAACCATCTATAATGACATCTGGTGCCCTCTTCTTATACTGTATACATAATAAATAAATAAATAAATATTTAAAAAAAGAAGAACTGCTTCCTGATTGGCAAGGAGTACCTCCTTGCTTTGTGTTCACAGAGCACAAATATCAACCCTCCCTTGGCTCTCTCTTACAGGAGTAGCAGTCACACTCATGAGAACATTGCCACCATCATGACTGAATCATCTCCTTTCTATATCATCATTCTGAAGGTTAGGATTCTAACATGTTAATATATAGATCATAACACAGACTTCTGAAGGTTCCTGGAGTGGGATTATGTTGTTGCATTGTAAATAATTGTCCTGCCTACTTGTTTAATAAAAATAATGATTGGCTGAAGGCAGACAGGAAGTGTGGGCGGGGTACTAGATTAAGAAAACTCTGAGAACAGGAAGAGCAGGGTAGAGATGCCACAGAAAAGCCAGAGAGACACCACAGAAACACCATGATGAGCTGACAGCAGATGCAGAAGAAAGAAGTTGAAATGCTGCTCTGAGAAAAGGTACCAAGGCACATGGCTAAACAAGATAAGAAAGATGGGTTAGTTTGAGAGCAAGAGCTAGCAAGCAATATGCCAGAGCCATAGGCTGATCAGCATAAAATTAATACAAACGTCTGTGTGTTTCAGTGGGACTACGGGTCGAAACCTCAGGGCTAGGCTGAAAAGGCTGGGCCAGAAACATCAGACTACAAATGTGAAGTATTCATACACTGAATTTGAAGATATTTTGTAACTTAAGTGTGTAAAGTCAGGTCAATGTCCCAATTGCATTTTTCATTGTCCAGCATTCATTCTTTTTCTTTTATCACTCTTTCTTTGAGAACACACTACTTACTAGGAAGACCAAGGTACTAATTAAGGGCCATATTATTCTCTACTCAAGAGACAAGCATCAGATCCATTTCAGCTAGCTTAGTGACCTTTGCTAGTATTTGAAGCTCATCAGAAACTTAGAGGCACCAGAAGCAAATAGAATTTACTTCATCTTCTTGAAGGCTCCTGCTCAGGCCACTGGAATGTCTTGTTTCTTTTCTATTTAATTTAATTTTATTACATTTATTTATTGATTATTTATCTACTTATCCTGTGTAGAAAGGTCCATGCATGCCTTGGAGTACATGAATTGAGGAAATCACTTCTCCTCATCTACCATATGGATCCTGGGCATCAAACTCCGGTTAAGAAGCTTGAATGCAAGAATCTATACACACAGATCTATCTCACCAGCCCATAGCTATCTAATTTCTGTTTACATCCATAGCATCTTTAAACCTCTTGGCAATTCAATGCATTTGGGATGCTAATAAACTCCTCCTAGCTCTTCTTAGCCACAGTTTATTTTTGTGGCTTGAAATCAAAAGCATGGAATAAATATACATCAATATTTAAACAATGACTGACATTACAGAATGCATGTATGCTTGTTCCCCCATTCACTCCTACAATAATATGGTATTAGTAGATCAGATATATTTTTTTTTATCTTTTAAAAGATAGTCTCAAAGAGCCTAAACTGTTTGCCCACACTTGCAGTGCAAGAACGTTTCCTTGAACACAAATTTGAACACAAATTTTTTTGGCTTCACACTTCTGTTCTTTCTGTGATAGTGAGATATAAGTCTCTCATCTATTCTCCATAAAATAGTCACACAAAGACAAAATTAATAGAAAACACCCACTTTTTTGCTAGCATTCATGTGACTAGTGGGGCATGGGCATTTTTCAACTTTTCTTCTTGTATACACAGGACTCTGAACATAAACAAATCCCCCATATACCTCAGCATATTTTAAGGAGTAACCAAAAAAACCCCAGTGTGATATATTCACAATCAGAAATATTGACAGGGATGGTCAGTTGGCTCTAGGGGCATTTCAAACTGTTGCCTCTCAATGATGAGATACCCAAACCCATCAGCATTGTGGTTGATGGCTTCCTTGAAACAAAAATATGCATAGCTATCTATTTCCCATGGGTACCAACAGTAATCATGAAGAAATGGAGAAAGGCCGTGCATGAGTAGAAAGTGTCTGGCAGTTATTCCTCTGACTAGCTGCAGAAAATATGAGATGCTTTCCTTTATTTAAAGAAGAAGTTGAGTCTTCGTCAACTTGGCTGGTTTTAATCAGGATGTTAAAGTACATTCTTAACTATTATTGAAAGTGTAGTTGATTAAAGCCAATAATATCCACTTGGAATGTAAACATTACCAACTTGTCTGAAGTCACACGTGAGATTCTCAGTGATGTTTATTGCAGGATGAAAATAGTCCAGACTAGAGTTATAGCCTGAGGAACACCCAAAGCAGAGACTTTCACCCAACACTCCAGGTAAGCCATAAACTAAAAAACTTTGGGTTCCAGCATTCTCTGAGGCTCCTCTCTTAAGAATATGTGGGAGAATGTGATGTTTTCTGCTTTACATTCTCTCTCTCTCTCTCTCTCTCTCTCTCTCTCTCTCTCTCTCTCTCATTTTCTTTTGTTTGAGGCAGTGTTTCACTATATAGCCCTGGCTATCCTGAAATTCATTCTGTAGACCAGGTTGGCCTCAAACTCATGGAAATCTACCTGGCTCTCCTCCGAACAGCTGGAATTACAGGCATGTACCCCTATGCCTATCTTTTACTATATTTCTCAATTGAGAAGAAAGAATGATTCAGGAAATATATATCACACACACAATTGGGCTACTTAAGGCTTGCTCTAATTTGGATCTTGACTGTTTCTCAAAGGCCCCTGTTAAAGTCTTTGAGCCCTCAGTGTGATATTATGGGAAGGTGATGAGACTTTTGAGAGGTGGGGCACAGTAACATATTGTTAGGTTATTAGTAATGTGCTCTTAAAGGGGGTTGGGATGCCTGGGTGCCTTCTTTTCCTTGCTTTTGTGCCCTGATCATAAAATCAATATTTTTTTTTGCTATGATATGCCACTGAAATCTATTGTCTTACCACAGACACAAGGCCATAATGTTGATGGATTCTAGATTAAGATCTTGAGCCAAAATAATTTTTTCCTATGTTTATTAGCTCAAGTATGACTTACATGAACCTATTGCTATTATTCATGTTTGGGTACATATTAACTCACCATAATATGTTCTATTATGTTAGCTTGATGTGGACTATTTCTTTTTTAATATATTTATTTATTATGTGTACAGTATACAGAAGAGGGTACCAGATGTTATCATAGATGATTATGAGTCACCCAATGTGCTTGCTGGGAACTGAACTCAAGACTTCTGGAAGAACAGTCAGTGCTTTTAACCTCTGAGCCATCTCTCCAGTCCCGTGGACTATTTCTTTACATTGTGTGAATATATGTCTCTGTGATCGGTTTAATAAAGAAGCTGACTGTTCCATAGCAGGACAGGTAGAAGTTAGGTGGGACTGGCAGACAAAAAAAAGAACAAAAAGAAGATGAGTCTTGGGAGTCTCACAGAGATGGAAAAGAAGCAGGAGATAAACTTTCCATACTAAGTAAAGGTGCTGAGCTATGCGGTAGAGTGTAGATATATGGGTTAATTTAAAACGTAAAAGTTAGCTAGTAACAAGCCTGAGCTATTGGCCAATAATTTATAATTAATCATAAGTCTCAGTGTGGTTATTTGGGAGTGAAGGCTGGGACACTCTACTTACAGCTTGATATGCTTCTTAATATTTTTACAAAACTGATTTATTGAATCAGTGCTACAATATTTATGGCTTGAAATCATGAGTCAAAGTCTAAAACTAACCATCAATTACAAGAAACAAAGCAAAACACAAGTGAATGTAGCATTTATAAAAGTTCAAGAGTCACATAATTATCTGATTTATCAATTGAAATGTTTCTAAATGATCATGAAACATGAGTACTTAGTCTTTCAGCTCCTGATGAAAGTCAAATCTAAAATAGTTCCTGAAGTGATGGTTGGATGGCACTCTAAACTGAATCAAATCTGATGCCTCTCTTTGTGTGTGTCCCTTTACTGAGTTTCCTCCCTCAGGCTTGGTGCCTTACTCATACTTTGATTATTGATTTTTACACATTTCTTCTTGTTCTTCAGCAACCAAATGTTTACTGTGTCTATGAATAACAAGTGAGGGCTGTTATTAAGCAAGATATACATTATCAAACCAAATCCAGTGTTTGGAAAATTAAGGAAGGCAATCTGCATAAAATTCTGAAGTGTGTAGGGTGGGGCTGCGAGTAATTTTGACCATTTTTTCTTTGAGAAATCTCTTCTAAAACAATTATTTTGATAGACTGCTTTGTAGTGTTCTCTCTTGCTATTTTTTTTAAGTGCTTCAAGCAGTTACTTACAAGGTACATAGATAAATTCAGAGGGTAACCAGATTCTTCATTTGAAGAAGAGGGAGGTGGGAAAAAGAAATGTCCTCAAGTTGTTTGTTTGCTCAGGCCTTACTTTTTGTCCTCTGCTTTCTACACACGTAATGAACTCTAAGCACCTAAGATGGTGACATGGGTCAAATTCCTCTGTTCTTTCTCAAGTCTTTTAAAGATCCCTCCCTCTGAAGATCAGCTTATTACATGGGAATCAGAAACCAAAGGTGAGAAGCCAGGATGCTGCATCTAAGGAATAATAGTCTCCGTTTGTCTGCAGAGAGCATTCTGAGGAGGAGCCCAAGTCACTTGTCCATATAAGTAACATTGCCACCCATCTGGTATTTCTGAAGCGGGATTCTGATGATCTTTCTTTAATTTCTACAAAGAATAAACTGAAGCCCCACAGTCAGTTGACTTATGGTGTTATATAGCCTATTTGTCATAAAATGCTCATTGGTGAAAGAAAAAAAAAAACATTTTCTTTTAAAAATTAGTTTAATTTTTTTTCTACTTCTGTAAATATTTAATTTCCAAGTCTCATCCCCCACTATTTCTTTACCCTGATTGACTCCAAATACATCTTGACAGAAAGCCAAGTTCAAATATTTCCTCAGAAAAATAATCACAGATTACATTCTTTGACTATGTCAGAGCCATAAACAGTACATGCCAGAGACTTCCCTAACAGGGAAATCTGGGCTGTATTTATTAGAAATTTCTATTTGCATGCATTTATTATTGTGGTGGTTTAAATAAGAATGGCTACGATAGGCTAATGCTGTGGGACTGTGCTCTTGTACACTATAAATATTTGTCACCCCTATTGGTTTAATAAAATGCTGATTGGTCAAGTAGCTAGACAGGAAGTAGAGGCTGGCAACCAGATTAGGAGAATTCTGAAAAGTAGAGGAGAAGAGCAACAGATGCCAGACATATGCAGAGGAAGCAGGATAAGAATGCTGCTCTGAGAAAAGGTATCAAGCCATATGGCTAAATGTGGATAAGAATCAAGGGTTAGATTAAGAGTAAGAGTTAGCAAGTAATATGTTTGAGCCATATAAGCTTTTGTGTGATTCTTTGGAACTAAGGGACTGTGGGTCTGGACCTTGGGACTAAGCCAGGCCAGAAACTTCTGATTACAAACTTTTAAATGTTTGGTTCCCAGCTGGTAAACTCATTTATGAAAAATTAGAAAATGCAGCTCTGTTGGACAGGGTACAGCCTTGTTCAAAGACATGTCTTACTAGGGGTGAGTGAGCTTTCGAGGTTTCAAAAGGCTCCTCCAGGACCAGTCCTTGACCTTCTTTCTCTCTCTTTGCCTCCTGTTTGTGGGTGAGATGTAAGCTGTCAGCTCCTGCTCCAGCATCACACCTTCCTGTTTCACTACTTGTTATCGTGATGATAATGAACTTACTATCTGAAATTGTAAGCAAGCCCCTAATTATATATATATATTAAATATATATATATTATATGTTGCCTTGGCATGCCTTCTCTTCATAGCAATAGAACAGTAATTAAGACAATTGCATGTTGCACGAATTCTGGTTGTAATGAAAGAAACTCAGAGCCAGATATCAGGCAAAGGCTGAAATATCAAAAAGTGAAGCACCACAGTCAAATCTCACCCAGCTATCTTCCGGCTTTCTCAGCCTCACTCCTGGTAGCATCTAATTGTTGCTGTTTTCCTAAGCCTGCCTTAAATATCTTCTTTGCCCAGCTGTATCCCATCCACATTAAGATTAAAAGCATGAGCTACTCTATTTGGTAGTCAGTCTTGAACTCACAGAAACACAGAAAGTTCTCTGTCTCCAGAGTTATGGCATTAAAGGCAAAGGTCACTATTCCCACAGGCATTCCCCCTGGGGATTAAAGGTGTGTGCCATTGAAGCCCAGCTGTTTAGTCTTGTACTCACAGAGTTCCAGATCTCCCAGAGTTACCTTTGGCTAGTTTGACTGTGGGTTGATCTCTTGATATTCCTGGTTTTATTAAATATGTAATATATCAGCACAATTGCATATCAGTGTAGTGGTTTCCTTGTTATTTTCATACAAGTACCTTTTTTTAAAATCATACTTAACCTGGTTTACCCTCTGATCCCTTCTTTCCCATCCATTTTCTTTTTTTTTTTTTTAACTTTATTTATTTATTTGCCTTGGTGTTTGCCTGGAACTGGAACTACAGACAGTTGTTAGCTGCCATGTGGGTTCTGGGAATCGAACCCGGGTCCTCTGGAAGAGCAGACGGTGCTCTTAACCGCTGAGCCATCTCTCCAGCCCCTATTTTCTCTTTTCAAATAGAGTCTTCTTCTGCTTTCCTGTGTATGTGTGTCTGTGTGTGTTGTTGTTGTGTATGTATGAGTGTGGGGTATGTGTGCCTCTGTTTATGTGTGGGTGCCTCTCTGTGTGTGTGTGGCATGTTTGTGTGTGTGAGTAATCGTTTAGATTTGCTATATGAGAAAATTATTTTGCTTAATGATTCTAGGTTCCATTTATTTTTCCGCAAGTGACAGCCTTGAGTTTTTATGGTTAAATAAAACTTCATTGTGTGCATGCACCATGTTTTTCTTTCCTTTTTACTAAAATAACACATTCTACATTTGTTTATTTACACATGATCTTGCAATATATTCGGCAATGTAAAGATGATTCAACAATGAGGAAAATATTATTATGATTTATTATTTAGCGTGTCTAGAAGAAATCATTTTAGGATTGTTTCCACAAATTTTTAAAGGCATTTGATAAAATTAAGAGTTTATTTAAAAACAAATTCCACACAATCAATTTTGATCTTATTTTCTCTTCCTCCAAATTCTCCCCAATTTCATATTCATTTGGTTTTTCCTTAAAAAAAATACTAAAAACTGAAAATCCCAACAAACACATAAAAATAAAATTAAGATGAAACTACCCAAACTAAACAAAATGAAACAAAAAGTCTGGGGGGGGAGGGACAGATAAAAAGGAGGAGGTGGAGAGGGGGAAGGACTGAGAAAAGGAAGGAGGGAAGGAAGGAAGGGATGAGAGATGATTCAGCAGTTAAGAACACAGCCTGCTCTTTCAGAGGATCCAGGTTCAATTCCTAGCACCCACCTGGTAGATAACAGCTGTCTGTAAGTCCAGTTTTAAGGGATGTGACACCTTCATACAGATATACAAGCAGGCAAAATACTAATGTATGGGAAAGGAAAAATAAAGGAAGAGAGAGAGAAAGAAATTCTATTCTGTAGTAACTGCTCATAGCTACGGAGCCTGCCCTGGATGGGGTTAATACACCCAGCGACACGTCACAGGAAAAACAAGGGACTTTCGCTTCTCACTCAACTATCCATTGCAAATAGCTTTTTGAGAAGGGATGGAACTTTCTGTCTATGTCCCCTTCTTGGGCTGAGATTACGTTTGTTTTAAACTTGTGCAAATCTTGTGTGTGTTGTCACAGTCTCTGAGAGTCCATGTGTGTATCAGTCCTGTTGTATCTGTAAGATAATGTTTCTTTGCAATCATCCACCACTTCTGGCTCTCATGAATGTCAACCTACGTCAAAATAGTTTGGATTATGTAACAAGTATAATTCAAAATTAATCAAGACACCTATGCTTGCATACATACAGAGAGAAAGAGAGAAGAGAGAGAGAGAGAGAAAGAGAGAGAGAGAGAGAGTCCAACAAGGAAAACTAAGTATCAGTGTACTCAAGGTTAAGAGAGAGAGAGAGAAGAATATTCTTCAAAGGATTCTCAGTTTCAGTGTTTGTAGGAGAGATTCTCTGTCTATGGTTTGTTTCACATTTCATGAGGGTATGTATTCCTTCAAACTTCACTGAACTTTTTAAAGATAAGTTTCTTATATGTGTGTTATATTTCTGTATCTGTCTACATTCCAACCAGGAACAAGTGGAATTTGTACCTAGAATGAAGGTGTAATTAGACACAGGCATGTTGGTCAATGTAATCCCTAAATGCTCAGTCCTTTGGGTCATGCTGTCTTTAACTTCAAAGATAGCTATGGCTTTTAGACATTGAAGGCTTCAAGTCTATAGCTGCCATCTTCACAAGAGAACATACTCATCTCCAGTCTCTGAGTTATCTAAATAATCTCAGACTACTTCAGACTTTTCCACTATTATTTTATCTGTTAGGGTGTTATTGATCTATGGTCATTGATGTTACTATTATAATTGTTTGGGATTACCATGAACCAAGCCAATAGAAATAAAGTTAGGCCAGGCAGTAGTGGTTCATGCCTTTAATCCTAACACTCAGGAGGCAGAGGTGGGCAGATTACTGAGTTCAAGGCCATTCTGGGCTACAGCTTGAGTTCCAAGACAGCCAGGGATACACAGAGAAACCCTGTCTTGAACCCCCAAAAGACAAAGTTAATAAATGTCATCTATAATCTGATTCATACACCATTATCTGTCTTTTCCTGTCCTTCTTATTGTCTTAGGCACAACAATGTTAGGATTAAGAACCAGATCTGTACTATTTCTGATATATGTCTATATATCACACTATAAAAAATTATCTTGTTACTTGATGCTAAGAAAGTATCTGTCAAAGTTTTGTATTTCTTCATGATAAAAAAAAAATCATCCAAAAAACTAGGCCTGGCAAAATGCTATGTCCACATGATGAAAGCAAATGAAAACCCCGGGAAATGGTAAAGTCGTTAACCAAAGATCAAAGATGGGGAAAGGATGCTTATTTTAACACTTCTATTCAGTGTACAGGATTCTAACCAAAGCAATTAGACAATAAAAGAAAATTAAACAAAGCACAATGGTGGCGTACATATCTAATGCCAGCACTTGGAAAGGAAAGAAGGAGAATCCTGAGGATGAAGCTATCACAGGCTACATAGTAAGTAGGTCAACCCAGGCTACATGGTGAGACCTGTCTCAAAAAAGATGAAAAGGAAGAGGAATAGAATCAGGAGAAAGAGAAGACTAAGAAAAAATAAGGAAAGAGATAAAAGACACACAAAAAGGAAACTAGACTGGAAATGAAGAATTAAATGTATCCTTCTTTACAAGTGCTGTGGTATGTAGACAATCCCTAAAATTAAAACAAAATAAATAAATTCAAGAAGATAGCATGAAATAAAACCAACACACAAAATCAATTATATTTGCACACAGCACAACCACTTGAAAGGAAAATTGAAATAACAATTCCATTTATGATAATATCAACCAGAATAAAATAACTCATAATTATCATAACCAAGAAGGTGGACATCTTGGACAGTGAAAACTGCCAAGTATCATTGTAAGAAGATGGGTACTTGTTCATATTAACAGACTGAGAAGTCAGCATTGTTAACTATCCACAATCCAATCCCTGTCAACACTTCAATGAAGGAAACTCATGTTAAAACTCAAAACTGAAGAAGACCTCCTGACTGCAAAACTCAGCACAATACTAATTAAAGTGATGTATTATTGTACAAAAACAGAGAGATGGACCAGACGAGTAGACTAGAGTCTAGGAGTATGGTTGAATGAGTTATTAGAAGCATGTCAGGAGTGTTCAGTGTGGGAAAAAGTCCATTTTTCACCAACCAGAAATTAATCTCTTATCAAGAATCACAAAAAGTCAATTCATAATAGATTAAAGATCTAATGTGAAGCATAAAACTGTATACCTCAGGCTGGAGAGATGGCTCAGTGGTTAAGAGCACTGACTGTTCTTCTGGAGGACCTGAGTTTGATTCCCAGCATCCACATGGCAGCTAACAACTGTCTGTAATTCCAAGATCTGACACCCTTACACAGTTATACATGCAGGCAAAACACCAATTCACATAAAATAAAAATAAATATTTAAAAAAACCCTGCATACCTGTATACCGTAGAAGGGCGAAAAAAGCAAATCTCGCAGCATTATATTTAGTAATGATACCTGGGCCTGATCCCAAAGCATCAGCCACAACAGCAAATATTGAGGGGTGAGGGCCACCGTTAACAAAGCCACCATTGCATCTTATGTCAACTGGTTTGTAACATCAACACAGAGAGAAAGAGGGAGGGGGAAAGGAAGAAGGAGAGAGGAAAAGGGAGGGGAGAAGGAAAGAGAGAGAGAGAGAGAAAGAGAGAGAGAGAGAGAGAATAGACAATCTATAAATAGCCAAAATATTGAGCAACAGAGAATGGCCCAACCATACATTGATGAGTAAGACCTTTCAGAATGCACAGCTGTCTTTGGAAAGCTCCCACACCACAGCTTCTATAGAATGCACTCCCTACATGAGGATATCATCTACCTCAAAGAATAATAGGGCTCACTGGCTGTACTGCTCCTCCATTCCGGGAAAGGGAGCTCTAGCTCCCTAGTTTTTAATAATTAAAAGGGAACATAAATAGTATTTAAATTCATTGTGTTATTATGGAGATTAAGTTAAGATGTTCAAAATAGTACCTAGCATATAAGAAATGTTAGCTATCATTTCTCTTTTTTTTTAAAGGTTCACACATTAAACCTTTGCTTTGTGAACACTCAAATAACACATAGGGACATGCATACATACCTCTAGGAAAGTGTTCTGAAGGCTATACACTGATATACATGAAGTTCTCATAGAAAAGAAAATCCACACCTGCGCTAAGAATTCTACAAGGCTGATTGACTAATTTGACCTTTAGAAAGCTGAAATATTATAGGTCCAGAAACTATCTTGGGTTATCTTTAGTTTTATTAGTTGCAATTTATTGCCCACCCCGATATTAAACTTGACTCCCTGTGAGCATCAGCTAAAATCTCTTGCAAAATGTCCCAACATACCACTAACCTCCACCAACCCATAGGCAAAGAAGCCATAAGGTAACATCTACAATCTATTCCCCATTTGCTTTAAGGCACTGCTGTGGTATATGTATGAAATGTGATGGACAAATGTCTTGCCTGATGACTTTCTTTGTTGTATTACTATCAAAACTTCATGAACCTGATCCCTTACTACATTAGAACAAGGTATTTGAGACATCCTAAATCTTTATCTCCAGACAGACCATGATCACAAATATTTGGGTCCAGAATAAGCTATCTTTTGTTTCCTTTGAGTCAAGAGCTGTGTTTTTGTGTCAATAGTGATTAAGACTTCAAAGGAAATCCAGCTTATAAAGTTAGGAGCATGTTGCATTTATTCATAATATTACAGTGAGGAAGTATTCTTGTATTGTTATGCACTAAAGGAAAAGAAGTAAGTGAGTCCTGAGCAGTGTAAGCAAGTGTTACAATTCCGGGGAGAGGGTGAAAGGTGTTCAGGAAGGCAGGATATACCTGGAGAACATTAGAACAGCTCTGACAGCTGGAGCTGCAATGGGACAGCTCAGCTGGGGAGGAAAAGGTATCCTGACTATTCAGAAAGTCCGGCTGTAGCTGAAGCTAGGGTTCAATGGGGGGAGATGGTCTCCTCTCAGGTTATATCAATCCTCCTACTCTCCTGGAAGCCAATACAGCTGAGCTTTGCTCTGCCTCCTTAAAGAGCTTCCCATTGGTGCTTCTCTCTGGCACAAGATGTTCACTCTGCTGAACCGGAAACCCCTGTAGAAATGTAGTAATCTCCTCCAGCTCCAGGAAAAGCCGTTACTTTTTCTATTATGCCTTGCTCAGTCCCCCAAGGGGAGATTTCTGCAAGGGTTTTTATTTTGTTGTTTTTTTTTTGTTGTTGTTGTTGTTTGTTTTTTTGGTTTTTTTTTTTTTTTTTTTTTTGGTCTGGTGGTTTTTTGGTTTTTGGTTTTTTTTGCTTAGTCCACTAAAAGATGTCTCAGCAAGGTCTTCTCTGCACAGGCCCATGAAGATCTTTGAAGAAAGATTTATTTGGAAAGGAGAGTCCAGAGGAGTGGCTGCTTCTACCACAGAGGTAAAGAACAGCCCACAACTGAACAGGCAGAGGAATTTATATAGGGCTTCTTAAGGGCATAGTTTCTCCAGGGATACTTAAGGATTAGTTAGTTATTCCTGTTCAGGGATTGGTTAGTTTCATTGATCAGGGACTAAGATAGCTCTGATTTCAGGGCCAAACTGTGTTTCTTTAACTGGCTTTTATCGTTAATGTTAGTTTTGGACTCTAATTCTAAGGCCAGGGCATATTTCTTTCACTGGCTCTTATTCTAGGCACCCAGTGTATTCCTTTGGTCCTATTCAGAGTCAAGGCATGTTTCTTTGGCTCTGGGTTAAGGGATAAAGTGTTTCTTTCCAGATCCAGGTTGTGTTCCTTCTGGTTTCAGAGCTTGGGTGGATTTCTTTGGATAGTCCCTTTTCCCTACAAGCAGAAAGCAGCCTGTTCACTTTGCCAGATTCTACAGTCAAAATGCTGAGTTGTATTATCTATACCCAATATAACCATACAATTATAATCATATAGCATGCAAGCAATAGAATTAATGATTTCTGCATAACATAAAATTAATAATTTCAGGCCCTTACAATGTAATTCAGTGACTGTAAACTTCCATAACTCATTCAGATATAAATGTGTCCTTCCTTCCTCTGATGGCATACACCCTTTAGGTTTTCTTTAATTATTTGTTTTCTGAGGCTATAATATAATTACATCATTTCCTCCTCCTCTTTCTTGCTTCCAATACTTCCCATTGCCCCCTTCTTGCTCTTATACAAATTTATGGCTTCTTTTTTTATTAATTGTTATTACATATATATGTGTGTGTATATATGTATATGTGTGTATGAATATGTGCATGATGTATATGTATGTGATGTGTGTGTGCTCCTAAATACACAAATGGAACCTGCTCAGTCTGCATAATGATACCTGTACGTATGTTTTCAGGGCTGACCATTTGGTATTGGATAGACAATCTGTGTGCTCTTCCCTGGGGAAAACTTTCTCTCCCATTCCAGGATTTTATTTATTTATTTATTTATTTATTTATTTATTTATTTATTTATTTATTTTTATCTTATTTTATTTTATTTTGCCTGTAGCTCTTTGTGTAAGGTTGAGGCCTCCTGGATTTCCCCTTTCACTGGCCATGTCTATTGATATCATCGTTGTTCAGCTCATATTTAGGCCGTCATGTTGATGGGACTTTACTGGTATAGCTTCTGACATTCCTAGGAGACACGATATGCAGCGAACTCCATGTTCCTCTGAGTCTAACAATCTTTACATCTCCTTTTTGAAGTGATCACTGAGCCTTAGGGGCAAGAGTTGTATTATGGAGGTGGAGACTGGGATCCACAATTCTGCATTTTGATCGGTTGTGGTTTTCTGTCACGGTCTCTGTCTGTTGCAAAGAGAAGTTTTCTTGATGACATTGAAAGCTAGACTTATCCACTAGACCCTGGGTAAGAATGTATGTTTTAGAATATGACTTTAACTATGTAAAAGTGTGTTGCATTTGTTTAATTATGCAAAGATATGTTGTTGTTTTACCTGGTCTGCCTAAGGCACCTGATTGATCTAATTAAAAGCTGAATGGCCAATCGCTAGATAGTGGAGGGACAGGTAGGTCTGGTGGGCAGAGACAATAAGAGGGGGAGTGAATGAGAGAGAAAAAAGGGGGATTAAGAGGGAGACACCCAGGGCCAGGCAGGCAGGCAGCCACCAGCCAGAGAGACAAGGGGTGGAACACACAGAATGAATGGTAAAAAACCCTACGGTAAAAGATAGACAAAGAGAAACAGGTTTACTTAATTTAGAAGATCTATTGGGACAAGCAGAAGATAAAGCCAAGCATTCATAACTAATAATAAGTCTTCATGTCATGATTTGGGGGCTGGTGGTCCAGAAAGCCTGCTGCAGATGTAGATTTTTACACAGTGTCCTGCCTTCAGTTGCCGTGTTCTAGCATTTTCTGTAGAGTTTGCTTTCTCTGCTTTCTTTTTCTTTTCATTGAATGTTTAGAACTTTATGAAGTCTGTGTAAATCTGAAATACCAAACATGAACTACAAGCTTATAAACTTCCTCTCTGTGGAGAGAGTGATAGCACAGTGTTGTGAACTCCAGCCTTGACAACAAACGCCTTCTCGGTGAAGTGACCCCAGCCTCTTTATAAAGAAGTCCCATCCAGTGCCAAGAGGTCACTTCAACCAACGCTCCTTAAGTCTCCATAGGAGCTCTGGCAAAGTTCGTACCTTATAGCATCTGACCTTGGAAGGAGCGTGCTAAATGCCAACCTGAATCTGTATGGCAGAGCCCATCATAATGCTGAGGAGACACCCTGAGACATGGGGAGAGGCCTCATTCCGTGCAGAGACCTCCATCACCCATCATTCCTATCTGAAAGTGCCCCTTAGAACACAAGGAGCAGATCTGATCTGCTGTCATAACCTCCTGATTCACTGTGTGGAACTTCCTTCGGAAGCAATTTCAGGGCTTTGTCTGCACCATAAAACAATCTCGCCCCAGCGGTTGATAAGAAGTGTTTCTTTTCTTTCTCTGGATTTAACTGAAACTGGCAAAGAAACGGGTTTCCATCGAGCTGCTGTGGGTCACCTAGCTTCGCAGGAGCTGCTGCAAGTTCTCTTAGCTTCTACATGGTGGGCTCAGCTAAGGTGAGGGCTAGGGCAGCCCCAGCCTGCTAGCCTGGAAAAGCCAGGGCGGCTGCCCTTCCCCCCTCTTCCTTCCTTCTACAGTATGTAACCTACCACTTGTTCAAACCAGTGAACTTGCTCTGTTATGCTTCCATACTGTAGTGATCATCCACCTTGAGGCTTAGGATTTGAAATGAATAACTTTTAAAAACAATTAAAAAAAAAAAAAACCTGATAAAATGTTGCAATACAGCCGATTTAACCCTGACATTCTTAGCCCCTCCCCACAAGCTTCCATTTAGCCACCCCCCCCCCCAAATTCCCATTTAGGAGGCAAAAAAAAAAAAAGCTTTGTGCTGAGCTCTGGAGCTGACAAAGTTATTCTCAAATATTGAAGGCTCATGGGAAGTTTCACAGCCATGACCCCTGGGGTTTGTCGATACAGTCTTGCTTCCAGCCCCTCTGCTCCATTCTGGGGACACTTGCATCCTTTTGTTTGTTTGTTTGTTTTACTGCTTAGGTGTGTGTGTGTGTGAGCTCCTGCTTCTCTGTGTATGCACCACGTGCATGCAAGTGCCCAAATAAGCCAGCAGGGGGCATTATCCCTCCTCCTCAGCTGTACTTAGTGCGGTTGTGAGACATTTGACTCGGGTGTTGGGAACAGAACCTCAGTCCTCTGCAAGGGCAGCAGTGCTCTTAACAGCCATTTCTCCAACCTCAACACTTTTTTTTTTTTTTTTTTTTGTCTTTTCCAGCTGTGGGCAGCATTATCATTTCTGATTCAAGGCAAGTCCTGACAACTGCCTTTATGACAAACAGCTTGTAAAACTGGTTAATCCAACCCTTGTGTTTCCGAGATCTTTCCTAAGCCAAAACCTTCAAGGCAGAAGGACACACTAATTGCTATTCTGTGGCAGTGACCTTTTCAGCTGGACAATAGCAGGATCTTGTTCTATATCAACGACCCCCCTCTTTAATCACAGGGTACTGGCAGGGAAGGCAGCATTGGGTGGTACTGAATCCAGTAGTGTCTGTGGCCATCTCACTGTGCTTCCAAAGCCACAACTGAAGGGCAGAGGCAACTGTTCTGTTCACTTGCTGGTTTGGATTCCAACAGCAATTTAAGCCAGCAGGATTGAGGGAGAGGTGCATTAAGACATAATAGCAAGACCCTTAATGGGGATATTCATTTTCAAACAGAAATGGTCAGTAGGTGAAAGATCCAGAGACATCCATTTCAACACTGAATCCTCAAGACTTATGGTTTGAGCTGAGGTCAGTATTTGTACTTACAAGCTGGTTGATATCAGCTCTCTGTTCATCTGTGTACACTGGCTCCACGTCTTTTGCATATGCAAATCCACTTTGATTAATCTGATCCAGGAAACAATACCTGTGCTGTCCTGGAAAGTTTCCATGGAGATTAGCAAATGTTGGAACCTTCCAAAGGACTTTTCTGAAATAGAGGAGTTTGGTACAGACAAGAAAAGAAAAATCTGAGTGAAACACTAGTTGAACTGACCTCACCAGTCTATAATGCCATTCATAGGTTAAAAAAAAGTCACCAGCAGCGCAAGGCATGAGAGAAAGTAGCAAAGCCATGGACAACCACCTCACAGATTCTCTGTCTTCAGTGAAGCATTCTAGTTTGTCTGTCTGTCCACAACCAAGAGCTTCAGGCCAAAATATTCACTGTCCAAGTGGGTAGTACATAAAACAGAATACCACACATTCTGAAAGCCTAATCAACACCCCCTCAAGTGACTCATCATATTTTGATGGAACAAGAAGCTATGCCAAAGGGAGAGATGGGATCTAAGAAAATTGAAGGGCACTAGAGTGGTGATAAATGTTCCCCAGCAGGGCAGGCATGGGGTAGGCCTCTTAGTGACTGCCAACATCTGTTTTTATTTTTTATATATATATATTTTTTACCAACAACTTTATACCAAGATTGAGAGCCTCAAACTACCCACGCACCTTACTTCAATTCACTTTCACAAAAGCTCCGCAAAATATGTTTATTCTGTAAATGTGCTTCACATTGTAAGGATCACGATCAGTCCTTTGCTCTCTACCTAAAGAACTGCCAAAGGAAATGTGTCCGCAAATAAGACTAATTATATTTTGAAAAGCAAGAATGTTACGTAAGTTCCTGAATCTATCTACAGACTTGGCTTGAAGGTGATCCTTAGGCTTGTGTGTTAAGACAAGAAATGAGAAGAGGCTTCTCACTTGTTTAAACCACAGACCAGACGCCTGGGTCTGGATCAGAGCCTTTCCAGAAAGCCCTCCTGTGAATTCTCTTGCTGTCCTTATGCTCCATGGGGCTAACATTTGTGTTTCAACTCTATTCACAGCAGTCCAAACTCAAAGCTGGTGTAAGTACTTAAGCAAAATCTCCTCAGGGAATTAAAGAGCATTATTTCTAATCCCTACTGGGCACCTCATGCCGACATCAACTAGGCAGAACTTGATGATGGAATGAAGTTCTTAATAGACTTTTCATCAACAAAAGAAGTTATTTTCTCTGTGGAATTCTGTGAATGAGCCTCAGAATTTCCCTCAGAATCCTCACGTGATGACTAACAATGTAGTGATTTATTTTTAAGAAAAATAGTAGAATTTCCATAATTTCTCAACCTTGTCTCTAAAATTTGTTAGTGAATTGCTCAGCTAAACATTAATTCTATTGTCTTTACATAAAGGGACGAAGACACTGGAATTACTGATTTCAGAGGGAAGTTTTCCTGAGTAAAATGACAAGATTCAATTCCGTGAACCCTGACTGAACGTCACTGTTACGATCTGGGGCTGAAAATGTTTCTCAGGAGCAGAAAGTTCAAGGCTAGTGGTGCCTAAGTCACCTATGTTGCTTTTTGCTGCCGTTGTCCTCTGAGATCAGACTTGATTACTACAGTTGATCACATAGCTTAATTCCCGTACTTTACTAATAAAATGGAGTATTTTCCAACTTGAAAAATACAGACATGACCATCTTGTTCAAAAATAGAAGAAATCCTTGAGTCTGGGTGGAGTTAGCATCTATCAGTACAATTAAAATGATAGTGGAAAACAATCCACTGAGGAGTTAACTTAAAGACCTATCCAGCACCGATTTCAGTTATTAGTGGATGAGTGGTTAATCATGATGAACTTCAACTACTTCATAAGATCCCAAAAAATAGCCACTTTCGGAGCTTATCATAGGAAGTACTGGGAAGAATCCTGTCTGTTCCATAACAGTAAGCTTCATCTGTTAGTTCTTGGCAGTGTATAGTTATACCTAAAAGGCCACAGAAGGCCAGTGAAATGGTGCAGCAGGTAAAGCCACTTGTCACCAACCCTGACAAACTAGCCCACGTGATGGAAGGAGGAAACTGATTCCCACAAGCTGTCCTGGGACCTCCACATGGACACAGTGGCACATGCATGCATGTAGACAACCCTAACTAACTAAGTAGATAAATAAATAATGTGTTTTGTAAAGATCAAATGAAAAATACTTCAATGGCTAGGATTTAAACTTTCTTCTCTAGTGTTTTCATGCTAAGAAATTCTAAAATCAGAAGAGAAGAAATTCTCTTGTCCTTAGTTAAGTTGGCTGTTGGTCTGCCATCCTTCCTAGGAAGCATGTGTCCCCAAGAGTCAACCAGGAGGGACTGACGACATATTATTTTCCCCCCCCAGATTGATTTGGTTCTTTGTCTTTATGTACTAAAGGCAACATGACAGGGAAACAAATGTCCTTGTATTGTTTACATTTGAGGTTTACAGAAAGAGCAATCAGCAGATTTTCTGTAGGATCCATCTATCTGTCACCGTGTTTTATTGAATGCAGCTGCTGCCGAATGGAAAGGGGGAGCAAAGAGGGTAAAGTAGCCGAGATTGCTATAAAAATAGCACAGGAGAGAGAAGTCTCTGGAGCGCAAGAATGGGCCAAATACAGCTGTGAGCAATATCCCTCTGTTTTTATGAAGCATGAGCAGGCTCTGTTGCCACATATGAAAGAAATTAGGAGCACTAAGCATATTTCGTGTTTTGGCATTGTTTTCAAATAGAATTCTCCCAGATTACAAGACATTATCCACACTGTGAACAATAAGACTCAGCCTACGTCATGATTAGGTCATCACCATGATCCTGTGCCTCATACATACAAAGCTTAGCATCCCTCAGCTCTCCTTGCCCAGAAATGGAAGCCCAACCCCCGATGATGATTTAATAATCCCAATTGTCTGGGATACCTTTTGTGTATAACCTGATCCTCTTGGTGGTGTTCTACTCCCAAGGAAAGCATTTCCTGTGTTTTCTTGCCATGCATGGTGTGCAGGCATAACACTGCTATGAATTCTGCCAATCTGGCTCTAACTGATAGCCCTTGTCATTTGAACAAGGCCACATTGATAATATCTTATTTTTAAAAACCATAACTGACACTGGAACAAAGTTCTAAAAGTTTGTTAAATGAGAATTTAAAAGATAAAAATAGTAAAAAAAATAAAAATAAAAAGATATTTAATGGGAATAAGACATTATAGACACTTTGTGATTTGAAAAAAAGTACAGTTATCTGTCTCCTGGATGCTAGGATTAAAGGCATGCACTACCATGCCCTAAATTGTTTTGTTTTGAAGCTTCTGTGGGTTACAAATGAGGCTGCTGCTATGATGAATCTGCAAAGGTAAGAGGTGAGCTATCCATGACCTCATCTGCTTCTTCATGCCCCTCCCCCCTTACCCTCTCTCTCCTTATCTCTGTGTCTTCCTGTTACCCCTCTCCTCATTTTCCTCTCTCCTTCTTCCTCTTCCTCTTCCTCTCCTCAGGCTTGATAGACTTTAGATTGACCTTTATGGTCCCTCATTAGAATTCACATAGGACATCCTCACAACACTCTGTCCAATGCCAACTAGAAACAATGTAGACTCCAAAATTTTGTTGGAAAGATGTCAGAATCACATTTTTTGAGGGGTAAGGAAGTAGTCCACACAAGCTAAAGTACCCACATGGGAAGAAATTTCTGTATCCTTGATTTCTCCACCAAATAACAGACATGGAAACTACCAGGTCAATTTCATTTTTACATGACCTTTCTACAATACATGCTTTTTAAACATTATATTTTTGTAACATTTTAATGATTTGGGTAAGAATTTTTATGTAAATTATTTTTTCTAAAACTATCAAAGTGTACTTAAGGATTACGAAAATCTGTCAAGGCTAACTCTTCACTTGTAGAGCGTAAGAGGAATTTGCTTCAGAGGCACTGGAATGGAGTTATATATGCAACTCACAAATGCTCACAGCATGATGCCACTTTCTTTAGATTCTAGCAACTCAAAGCAAGGGTGATACTGTCAAATGAAATCTCATTCTAGACCCTGCTATTTTCACTGTTGAGACTGCTGTCTACAGACAAGAGTCATCTAAAATATGCCCCTTCCTAGGCAAATGTTTCACAGGATTGAGGCTGTCACAGACTTGTACTTCTTAAACTTGGTAATGGTGTTCCAAGGCCTAATGGTTGGTACATATACTGAGTCAGGATGGGTATTGTCCTCAGAAACTGTGGTCTCAGGATCAAATCGTACTTTGAGAATAGCCCATGTTAATGGCTTACACTACTCCATTCCCAGAGGATATGTTGTCCTTAGCTGGATTGGCTCTTCTTTCCTCAGATTGTTGCCCATTTATATCCTATTGCTTAAGAATCTCTTCTCCAAACTCAAAAAGATCCCCCTGCCTTGAATAAATCTCTGCTGTCTGCACAAGACGTGCTTTTTCTTCCACATCTGGTAACACCATTCCTCTTCCTCATAAGGCAAAGTACCCAAGTGAGCAAAGTTAAGATATTCCTTCTTTTTTATTTATGTATTTATTATGTATACAGTATACAGAAGAGGGTACCAGATTTCATTATAGATGGTTGTGAGTCACTGTGTGGTTGCTGGGAATTGAACTCAGGACCTCTGGAAGGACAGTCAGTGCTCTTAACCTCTGAGCCATCTCTCCAGCCCAAGATAGTCTTTCACATTAATTGAATGTAAATATTTACTTCCTGAAAAGCATCCATCGGAACATGCTAATGTATCATGAAGGTCTAGAACTTCAAGTCTTTAATGGCTAATTGTTGAGAATGACCGCGTTTCGCAGAATATCCCCTAACCTGGGATCTGGTTATGTTTGCAGCTCTGTGTGGGGAATAGATAGAGTCCTGAGATGTATTATTAAAATGAGCACAGTCATGCCAAGAACATCAAGTCCTCATACCCATGGGAATGGCAAAGCCTATCTTGGCTGGAATATGGATGTTTATGAGCAGATGACTTGAGCTGAAAGCAGTGTGTGCAGTAACTATCCAGCAGGGCTTCATCCTCTCTAATAACCATAACTGAGACTGCTTCCCTCCAGGCCTCCTATCCAGATTAACTAACTCACCCTCTGACTCCTAGTTTGTACTGTATATAAGGCAAAGTTTCTGTATCTCTACTGGGTGGGTATCTCCATCAAGGCCCAAGGTCAACCCAGCCCCAGCTTTTCTGTCTATTGTTTCTTTATTTCTATTAGGTCACTCCTTAAGCCGAAAGTTAAATCCTTGCTTGGTAAGTGCTGCCAGTGAGGGCTTACTTTCTCAGAGCATTTGAAGAGGAATCTGGAATCTGGTTGTGTTTGGGGCTCAGGATTCTCTGTTGCTAAGACACTTTCATGGGTTGCCACGTGGGCAAGGTTTTGTGTGGAACTCAGCACTTCCTTTTGCCAGTTTCTAAATTGCTTGTGATGGTCTCTCCAGTTTGATGATGGTTTTTGTAAGCCATGAGGTGCCCAAAGAAGAACAATGAATCCCATGGGCTCTGTCAGTGAGAGCAGCAACTACATAAGGCCTGTAACTCATGTTCGGAAGACAAGGACCAGTGTGTCATTTCTGATCCCATTCCCTTCCTCTCCTGCTCTGTGCCCTGAAATTCACACCTCAGCTGCGGTCCCCTGAATTCTACTGTCAACCCAAAGGTTCATAGCTGAGTAAAGAAAGAGATCAGGGAGTTGAGAAGCGAAGCTGTCCCCTAGTCAGGGGGCAGAAGACCCCTGCGCAGTGTAAACAGGAAGGAGTGTGCCCAGGCAAAGAGAGGAAATAGCCAAGAAGCCCCGCCCTCCTTTCTCATTTGGCTGGGGCCCAGCTGCTGGGCCATTCACTTCTTTTCAAATGAACTAGAATTAGGTGAACAGGTGACTTGTATTAAATCTTGGTGAGCTGGTAAGGCATGTTTATTCGGCTTTGTTTAATCCTAGATTAGGTCATTTCCCTTTTAAAATTGCACAAAGAGGGAAGAGATGTTCTTTATCTGATGGCGTTTGAGGGCACAGGTGTAAAAAGAATTTCGTTGTTAAAACTTACAAGGGCTATTGAGTGCTCAGGTTAAAAAACCAGAACCTCCTTCCAAAGACTAAAGAGAAACTCAAACATTTGCAAGGAACTGCTGCAGAGTCCCCGTTTCTTTGTTGAACCTCCGTATTAAGTCCCAGGTTCTTAAGAGGTAACAAAATCAAGGTGCTTATCACATTTCTTCTGCCCCACACCTTGCTTCAGACATTGCCTGAACTTGTCCTTTTTTGCAGGGGCTTAAAGGATTCCAGTGGACACTTTTGTGAGTAGTCTGGGGAACGGGGGCCGTTTGTCTTACTCACCTCTATAATTAAGGAGTGTTGTGACCAGATGACCCAGCTTGCCAGTAAGAGACCCACCGTTTGCCAGGAGGACTCTGTTGCCAAGAATTCTTCTACTCAACTCTACCTGCTCTCTTGACTTCATGGGACAAATATTTTCTAGGGGAGGCTGGAGTCAGAGCCTGTGATAAAAGCATAGTTGCGGTCTATAAACATTAAAATGTTAATCCTTTCCAAATAGACCTTGACAAAAACAAACCTAATTGCAGTAATAGCCTGCAGCGTGGATACTACCCTGCATTAATCTCTCGGGCCCTATTGGAGTCCTTGGGAGGAACACGAGGGCTATGTGTGCAGGTTCTGAACTATGGAAATGAGTCTGGATGTTGGCATTCCTGCTACATGAGCTAAGTTCCATTAAAGGCCCCAAAGATAAAAATATAATTGCTTTTAACCACTTTTCAAATGCTGAACAATATAAGAAAACTTTTTAATGGAATCATTATTCCTACATTCTCTCATCTATTTTAATTTTTAATGTTTAATTATAGAAACTATTCTAGTTAGATGAAATGTTTTCATTTGTATTCATTTGGAAGTGTATATTTATGTAATACCCATGCTTGCTCCCAAAGGCACCTGAGGTATAAGAGGATTCCACTTTGATGAACTAAAAATATATGTAACGATTAAAAAGTTATTATAACAAAAATGAAAGCCTGGCTTATACCCTCCTCCTTTTTCCTTTGATGATGTCACCCTAGGACTCATTCCTGGCCTATATGCAGTGCAGTTTTGCAATCAGGCCATTTTGGGAGAAACATACACACACACATGCTTGCCCACACATGTGCACATACACATCATCATCCTACATTCATTTGTTCTAACAACTATTATTATACTTGTTTTCTGTTTGTTTACAAGAAATCTCAATTCCCTAGCTCCCTGAGCTTTGGTAATGCCCTTCCCCTCTGCTCCCAGGACCTGGAAGGTGTATGACTCACAGGAAGTGGGTATGATTGCTGCACAGTAGTTTTGCTTCTGATTCTACCCAGTTCTTCAAGTCTCCTCTCATTAGACCCGCTTTCTCCATCCAGGGCAGCATCCAGAGCTGACAAGGACTAGCAGGTGATTCATGAAGGAACCCAGCCTTGTCTCTATGTGTCTAAGAAAGTTTGATTTATGTCAGGACTATGATACCCTCTTCTAGATAAACATATCAGCTTGTAAAGTGCTGTATTAGTTTAATTAAAATGTGAAGAAAATGATGTAAAATTATCAAATGTATCTAGTTTTAAATTAAAAGTCACAGCTTTTTATTTGGAATTATTGTAATAATTACCTTTCTGAAGAAAAACAGAGAATTAGGGTTTTTCAGTATTTATTCTGATTTATTATAGAAGGAATATAGAGAAAAGGAAAACTGTACATATAGCTACAAATTAGATTTAATGTATTTTTAATTTGTAGAAAAAATAGAACACCTTCAGGAATGAAAATATAGCTTTTAACCATTGAAAAAATTACTGTGACATATAAATTGGACAGACTTGCTGAAAGACAATAAAGGTGATTGAATTGGAACTAGAGAGATGGGCCAGGGACTGTGGCAGTTTGAATGTGATTGGCCTCTATAAGCACATAGGGAGATGCACTACTGGGAGGCGTGGCTGTGTTGGAGTAGGTGTGGCCTTATTGGAGGCAGTGTAAAGGTGGGCTTTGAGGTCTCTTATATGCTCAAGACATGCCTCGTAGCTCAGACCACTTCCTGTTGCCTGCTGACTCAGCTCCAGCACCAAGTCTGCCTGCACACTGCCATGTCCCATCATGATGATAACAAACTGACCCACAGAACTGTAAGCCACCCAGTTAAATGTTTTTCTCTATGAGAGTTTCCATGGTCATGGTGTCCCTTTACAGCAATGGAAACCCTCACTAAGAAGTGACTAAGAGCCCTTATACTCTGAGGACCCAAGCTCAGTTCCCAGAACACACCTGTGGTTAATGAGCACCTGTAATGCAACATAAGGGAATCATAATGAAAAATAAGTCTTTTTAAATAAAAGGTCAATGAATCAGGAGCTGGAGAGATGACTCAGAGGTTAAGAGCACTGACTGTTCTTCCAGATCACCTGGGGTTCAATTCCCAGCACCCACATGGCAGCTCACAACTATCTGTAGTTCCAGTTCCCAGTTCCAGGCAAACACCAAGGCAAATAAATAAAGTTAAAAAAAAAAAATCAAACTGATGTCTTTTCCTGGAAACTGAAATACATTGAGGCAAAATTCCTTCACCTTTGACATTTTCAGTGTCTTTGCAAATACTGTGACATCAAATAATGACACTGTGATCTTATGAATGCAACATTTTACATAGTATATGAGGTTATTTTTCTTATAAAACATTGTGTAAGAAACACGTCTGAATTGAGTATCTGTTAGACAGCCTGCTGCCTATCACATTGCTTGATATCATATAGTCTATAAGAAGCACTAAGAAAATAAGAGCTATAATGAAATAGAGAAACTTTTACCTACCCTGTCTCTTCTCAAGATGGGTATGGGATGTGGCCATGAATCTGAAACCCCAATAGGTACTATCTGCGTCTGACTTCTGAAACCTGTCGTCTGTAAGCTGAAGGTGTGCCCTGGTGTATTTAAGTTCAGAGAATTGAGCTGTTTGAGACATGAAAGGAGACACTGAGGAACATAACCCCTCACACACACACACACACACACACACACACACACACACCTACACACAACACAGGCTCTCAGACTTTCTTCCAAATAAATGTGAAAATATTTTTGAAAATATAGCTCCTATTTTGGCCCATAATTTGAGAATTTTAAGCCTGTGATTGATTGGGCACAATTGCTTTGGTTAAGGTGGATCATAGTGAAAATGTGTGAGGGCTAAACAGTTTATCTCAACAAAATAAAAATTGAGGAGCTCACATTCCCTTCATGTATGTGTTCCCCTTCTTCAATGGCCTAAGTCCCACCATGTCACCTCCCAATACAATCATTCTGGGGAACATTCAATGACCTAAAGGGGTTCCAGTAAGCTCCACCATGTCACCTCCCAATACAATCTGGGGAACATACCTTTAACACATGGAAACTGAAGCAACACTTAGGATCTATTTTATAGTAATTAACCTAAAAGAACCCACCCTTAACTGCCAAGATACCTTCAGCCTTTCTCCAAGGCTGTCCACAAGTCATGATGACAAGCATCTCGACTAGAAATGACTGAGTACCAATAGAGCTGGGTTCTCATGTGACTCATTATCATGGGAGAATAGTGGGTTAACTGCTCATTTTCATAAATGAAAATTGTAATTAGAATCTTTTTTCTCAGTGTGTGAGCTGGTTGTCAACAAAGAAGAAAATGTTTATTATTGTTGTTGTTGTAATTATTTTGAGATAGCATTTCATGTCGTCCAGGCTGACCTCCCACTCCCTGCTTATCTGAGCACAGTTTTGAACTTCTCATCCTCCTGACTTTACTGCATGAGTTCAGGGATTTAGACATGCACCATCCTGCCTGGTTTTATTTGATGCTGGGGACTGACCCCTGGCTTCAGGCATGTTGGGTTAGCACCCTACCATCTGCACATGCTTCTATAAACTCCCATATCATTTATTCCCAGCTTTTCCCTCCTAATAGCAAGGTTGATTTCACCCCACCCTTGATACATGATGCCATCAAATCCTTGCATCTGGAGAGCACATACTGGGTCTGAGAGTAATTTTTGGCAATTTTTTTCATTGCCTCTTGTTCAAATAAATGGACATAGGAACGTCTCCAAAACTAGGCATGGTGACTTAAACCTGTAATTCATAACTCCAGAAGGCTAAGGTGTGGGGGGGAGGCAATCATAAAGTTGAGACTAACCTGGGCTATGTAGTAAGTTCTAGTCCAGTCTGAAATATCTAGTGAGCCCTTCTCTCTCAAAACAACAGCAATTCTTTTAGATAGCACGGGCAAAATATATACATAAACATTTCTATGATGTTGTTTTTTATTACCCTTTTTTTCCTTTGACTCTTTACTTTTTTTGTGGGAACATCAGCCCCAGATAAAGAAGACTAATCATAAAACAAGGTAAGTTCAGCACTATAGTCCATGAAGATGTCTTGTATTGTTAATTTCACAGCTGTGTGAGGGAAGGTTTTTCTTTTTTTCTTTTTTTTTTCTTCCTTCTTTATTTTGTATTTATCAAAAAAAAAAACACACAGTAAAAAGAATTTAAAATGTGGAAGAGTTAACAATAACTATACAGAGGATAAGAATGATAGGCATGGCTTATCAAGGGAAGAAATACAAATAAGATAGCAACACCTATATTTTCTTTGTGTTCATCTTTCCCTCTGAATTTTTTTTTTTTCATCCCTGTATATCCTTATTCAAGGTCTCTTCCCCCTCCCAACACATCTGGTCATTTTTTATCTCTGCAACTCCCCATCCCCTCCCTGGGCAGGGAGCAGACAGTCCCATGGTCCCACTGACCCAGTAATGCTTAGATCAGTCTCCACTTCTGGCCAAATCCAGTTCTTTCCCCCCTCCCTCAAGAGTGAGTCAGGTGTTCCTCTAGGTGGAGTGGGATTCAAAGGGTCAGTCCAGGGTGTTTCTGATCCCAAGCTGTTCCGTGGTTGTGGTTTGCCGCTTGGGC